>JARFOD010091170.1:0-17787 GCA_031763545.1 Mopalia muscosa | reverse complement strand
GTTTGTCCCACCTATAAATGGTTAGTGTCTTCTTAATGGTTTGTCCCACCTATAAATGGTTAGTGTCTTCTTAATGGTTTGTCCCACCTATAAATGGTTAGTGTCTTCTTAATGGATTGTCCCACCTATAAATGGTTAGTGTCTTCTTAATGGATTGTCCTACCTATAAATGGTTAGTGTCTTATTATTGGATTGTCCCACGTATAAATGGTTAGTGTCTTCTTAATGGATTGTCCCACCTATAAATGGTTAGTGTCTGCTCAATGGTTTGTCCCACCTATAAATGGTTAATGTCGTGAAGTATTAAAGTGACATCGCATTCCTAATGTTTATTTTTTATTAATATTTACAGGTCTGGAGCGCAATCACACTGATCTTATAGATAATTATGTAAGTAAATATCATAATTTTCGCAGAATATGTCATAAGATGTCTGGGAACACAATATTTTGTGATACGTTTAGTCAGCTCCTTGATAAAATTTCTTCTCTTAGCCTTGTTCTGTTCTGAAAAGCGCCATCAAGAAGCGAGACATCCTTACTTTTGTCGATAGCATGACGGCTCCATGTTTTGAAGACCAGGTCAGGATGTTTTTATCGTGTACAGAAATAACTCGAAACATATTAATAAAGGAGCGCATGTGTATATGAAATGCATAAGCTGTAATCTACGCCTTTCTTCAACATATAACTTTCATTTCTACATGTTTAATGTATAATGACTGATGTTTCAGGATCCCTATGCCAGCTGGGATCTAAATGATGATGACCCGGACCCGATGCCCAGATATGATCCTTCCAACGAAAACAGGTCCGAAGGCATCTAATAGATCAGTAATATTTGTGTTCGGTTTAATTTAACGACAGTTGCATTTGTAGTAAGGAAATTTGAGATGTATTAGAGGAAAATGCGCCAAGGGTATTTACACGAGCAAACCACAGACGTGGGGTTTGCACTGTTTATTTGTTTGCTTTAGTTTAGACTGCTAGGGATCAAAATCAAATATTACATTTTCTGTTCTTCAAACTAAGGATTGGGAAAATTCGATATTTTACAAATCCAGTTTATTCCTTTTATACCAAAATGGTAATAAAACCAAGTAAAACAGAATGTATTCCTTTCGCACCATCTTCACACAAACAAATCCACAGTAGGGTGAACAGAAAGCAACATTGGCTTAGGATTCGGCAGTTTACATACATTATGGTTTGTTAGTCTTATTTCTGTTATGTTTATTTTGCCTGTTTGTTTAAAGTGTTCTGGCTCCAGCTGCAACCCCTATATATTCTTGTACATTTCTGTTTTCCCTGCTGACAATGGCTTAATAAAGGCGATATATCCAGTCTATCTTTCTTCGAAGTTGCTCTACTTGAGTACCTTACTAATATTATCACTGGAACAAATGGATAGTAGAGAATATTCCGGATAATTCATAAACACCTCACATTATATAGTTCTGTTAGTGTCGATTATTGTTGGAATACGTCCACCGTGAAATTCACTTAAGCATGGCGTAAAACACCAACCAATAAACCATATAATGGCATATCTGAATAACAATATGTTTCACATTCTTTAGGCATGGGACTCGATGTGCCGGAGAAATTGCAATGATGGCGAACAATAGCATATGTGGTGTCGGTGTAGCTTATAATTCTAAAATCGGAGGTGAGTACTATGTGCATGCACATGTCTCTATTCCTCCTGAGATGCACTACTTCTGTACTTTGCTAAGGTTATCAGTTTATTAATTGAATTATATTAATCGTTGTTCTGGTGCCAATTATTGCTGGAATACATCCACCGTGTAAGTGAAATACTCTGAAACACGGCTAAAACACCATACAATCAATCAACGATATAATGACTTATCTGAAAAGCATTTTTTCCATATACTTTAGGCATGAAACTCGATGTGCCGGAAAAATGTCTGCATTTGTAGCCGAAAATGTCAAGCGAATTATTAGATGAAATGTGTTTAACCTAGCTATTAATCAATATAACCAATTATAGTTCTTAAATATTGTCATGTTTTCCTGATAAAAGACTGTTTGTGTATGTGATGTTTTGCGTGCATCTTAAATGTTATATAAACACATCTAAAGTACGATGTTGATTCACTTAGAGTACATGTTTTATTACCCTGTCGATATACTACTTTGTGGGCATAGGAAACTCCACGTAACTGGCCAATATATCATTTTGGTATTGTTAATTTATGGTAGAAGGCTTGTGTGTCTTACGCGGACATGCATATCCTACCAAAGACTTTATTATTAAACGTGTTTCTTGGAAGTTAACTAGAAAACTAGATGGTTAATCAGTTTAAATTAATCGACGTCCCATTGACAATGTCATTATAGAACAACACTTTCAGGCATTTGTCAGACTTGAAAAATACGTTTGGACCATTACATGCCAGAAATTTGTCAAGAGATAATTGCATATATAGAAGATAAACCACAAAGAAAATTAAAACAGGTGCGACTACACCTGTCAACATACAGGACAGACTTAAAAATTATCCCAGTGGAGATATCGGCGAAACGGACCAATACAATTAGAGCCGCTACTTTATTTAAAGTCATTGACAATGGGTTAGAGATTAATGGGATTAGTGCGAGAGACAGGCCCATCTGTATTTTATTTGTCATTTGTAAATTGTGTAGTTCATGCCGTCATGTATTATCGCCTAGTATAAAATGCATATTACACCGAACCACTGCAACGATAACGTCTCGCGCACAGACTTTCAGAACATATATGACGGATTTCAACTTAAAAAATGCATTTTAATCTTATTTATTTTTTTACAGATATTTAAACCTTGAAAACATACATATAGTACAGGCACGTTTTGCATAAAAATCAAACTTTTAATGATCTCGTAGTAGAACTTTGGTATTTACAGATTATACCCTAAACCTGGTTTAACTCTCGAAAATAGTGCATAATTGAATGGTAGAGAGCACAATGTAGGCGTAATTACATTATGTCTTTTGAAAAAAGTTCTTGTTATATTTCTTTTGTTGTGTCTCGAAAGCTGTATTTTGTGTTTCAAATGATTTCACGAGGCTTGACAATACAATACGTCTGGCTTCATTCTAAATAAAACTAAATGGAAGAGAAATAAAAAAAGACTCACCCAACAAGATATTTATACACTTAAAGAATATATTGTAGGAGATAAAGCATTCCATTTTCTACACTTTATAGGATGGCGAATTGAAGTTTTAATGAGTTCAGAAATCTACAAATGGTTAATTGTTCTGTAATTAGGCATGGACAAGTGTGAAGTGGGTAATCTGTCGTCATATACGTGAAATAACCTTGAGTAAGACGCTAAACCCCAATAAAACAAACAAACAATGTAATTGGGCGTTCAACTTTAGACCTCCATTATCCTATATTTTTAGATATTTTAATTGTAACATGACTGTATCGATATATTTCTGTAAGATACTTAGATCAACTTCACAATGCGATATAGTTATAAACTTTGTCGTGAGCATGTGGTTACTTGTTTTGTTTATATACTAACACGATTAAACTATCCCGAAAACACCGTTTTATGTGTAACTGCTATACAGTAATATTGTCAAATATTTCCAGAAAGATATACATGACTTAGGAAATGTTTTGGATGGGCAGCCCCTTTGAAGTCAAAATTGTTAATTTTTTTTTAAATTTGTTAATAAGAGCATATGTTGACTAATTAAAAAAGTGAACCGAATTAAAATAAAATGATATATATTTTACTAGATTGTTGTGTCACTAATAAGCATACCGAATTTCGCCAGCGTAGCTCAAAGGGTTTTCAAAAAAGCAATAAAAAATGAAGTGCTAAAAATCAAGTACAAAACATCCATTTTTACGCTTGCAAAGAACTGAATTATAGTTTCCAAACTTAAAATTAAATAAATACTAACTGGGATTTTTGTATAACTTTTTCAGTAAATACAGGACAACAACAGAATGTTCTGATAAAATAAATTATTTAAAAAAACGCCTGTAAATTTGACACTGGAAGATGGTTGTCCATTTTTTTATATAAAGTCGATGCTTATATATTGTTATTTCTAATTGGATTCAGTCGCATGTCATTTTGAATTTGCAGGTATACGTATGCTGGACGGTAAAGTAACAGATAGAATTGAAGCCGAAGCAATTGGATTTAACGTGACTTACATTGATGTATACAGCGCCAGCTGGGGCCCCAATGATGACGGCAAAACTGTGGAAGGACCAGGCCATTTGGCTAGGAAGGCATTTGAATCTGGAATATCTAAGGTAGAGAAATGCCCCATAACCTGTGGGTGTTTTATTGTTCACACTCATTAAAAAGGGATAAAGAATATGATATCAAGAAACACGATCTGAAACAAAATCTCTTTATGTGTGGCGATATTTGATAAAGATGCTATTTTGGAATTAGGTAAGAAGTGTTTCAATCCGAAGTGAGTTTGAGATTTCTAGGTTAGAAATTGTAATGCTCACACGGGTCTTTTGTAGAAATATCATTCATCCGATCTTTCTAAAAAGATATCTTTTTTAGTGAAACAGGCGTTATACGCAACCACAATTATCCGGTTAACGAAATAGAATAACACAGGTACAAGGATCAAATAAGTAATTTATATTTTTTATCTCTGTTAATTGTCGAATAGATGACTATATATGGCTGATAAGGACATGATTTTTTCAAATAGTCATTTTCCCTTTTATAAATATTTTTAAGTGTATTAAAGGTATGCCAACAAGCATATCTGGGAAACAACAAACTGCATACAAAATATTAAAATGCAACCGAGGTGGTCGCAGCTTTTTTATAATAGTGATTTCTTTGTACATTAGGGTCGAGGCGGCAAGGGGGTGATTTATGTCTGGGCATCTGGTAACGGTGGTCGGTACGGAGATAACTGTGACTGTGATGGGTACACAGCCAGTATCTACACCTTGTCCGTCAGCAGTGCTTCACAACACGGCCAATCTCCATGGTACGCCGAGAAATGTGCTTCCACCATGGCCACTACCTACTCCAGCGGCGCCTACAAGGACCAGAAAATTGTACGTGTGTTGGCAATATATATCCCAGAAATGCCTGTGAGATTTAAATTGCCGGAGTTTATATGAATAAGTTGCTAAAAGTGTATGACACTAATTATGACAACTGCGAAACAATCGCTACTTGTAATTAGTCTTCGATTATCTTAAAGATAAGGCCCACGGCCGTGGCTCAGTGGTAGTGAGTGCGCTTCCTGAACTGAACATGCTTCGATTTACCGTCCACGGGTTCGACTCCGTCTTTCGATCATCAGGTATATGAGCGAGTCACATGTTGTGGCTCCGGCAATCACGGGGGTGGTTTTTACGAGGTTTTATTCCGGTTTCCACCGTAATAAGGCTGTGTAGTGTGAAGTGGACAATCCGTCGTAATATAAGTGGAGTACCCAATCAAGCAATCTTTAAGATGATATATGGTTCGTCTTATTTAGCGTCTCATATATGACAGAATGCTCTATCGTGAATGGCGGGCGAAAAGACGTTATATTTGTGATATGGGTTTCTTTGCTCAGTGTCAACATGTTTTTGTACTCCATCAAGTGTGAATATATTTGTATTAAGTCGCATTTGCCCACAAACACGTAAGTCTACAAAGATCAATTTAGAACCAGTTAATCCCCATCGGCCAATCAGAAAATCATAAATACCTGCTTTGTTAGACCCTATTGTCAATTTTCAAATGAAGTATCAGGCGTTTGATGTTAACACATATTGGGATGATAGTGATGAATGGATGGATGGACAGGTCGGTGATGGACGTATGTGTGATCTCCGAGGGAGGCTGTCATCGATCTCTGTCTGCCGATCAGGTGCTTACACCGATCCTTTACCTGCTCTAATTGATCCCAATTCGTAACTTCTCTGTCGTGTAACATATGTGACCAAATAACACAAGGAATGCGTTTGGTGTTAACTCATCTATTTACAGAGTATAGGCTGCGATAATATACCTAATAAAGTTTTCTTCCAGCTTGCAATATTCGATGCGGTGTACAAGACGATGCTCGCCCAAATTGTTTTAGCCCTAGACTCACCTTCACTACAACAAGATGAATTCAATTTGAATCTCGTACGGGCTCGCGGCCGTGGCTAAGTGTCGTGGTAGCGTGTGCACTTATTAATCCTACTTCGATTTACCATTCACATTATCTAGTCCACCTGTCGACACTCACGTGTACAAGTGAGTCACACGATGTGGCTCCGGTAATCGTGGGTGGGGTTTTCACGAGGTTTCCTCCCGTTTTCCCGCCGTAATTAGGCAAGGAACAGTGTGGAGTGGATAATACGTCGTCATATAAATAAAATGTCCTTGAGTACGATGTTAAACCCCAATCAAAGAAACAAACAAACAAACAAACAAACAAACCAATCTCATATGTGACTTCATTGCCTGTAATCAAAGACAAGACAAAATCCAGATTGAAACAACAAGCAAAAACAATACAGGATAATTTTTTTTATAAATAGATATGCCAGTAGGGAGTAGAGAATAATATGTTAACTTCGTGAAACACCAAATCGACCAATCTTAACTTAGGAAACATACGCTTCTACATTGTCTTAGCCAGTCTACCAGTGTATAACTCATTATCTTACAGTCTTGAAACTTATTGAATCCGTAATCAGCATTTAATTCTTTTTCTAGGTTAGCGCAGATCTGCACAACCTCTGTACTAATGACCATTCGGGAACATCAGCCGCGGCTCCTTTAGCCGCTGGTATAGTGGCTCTAGCACTCGAATACAAGTAAGAAAATTCTTTTGTTTTACTGTAAGTTACTATCCAGTTATATTAGGCAAAATATTTTCTGTTTTCACAGGGATAAAAACTACAAGTCTACAAAACATAGCATCCTTTGTTCTTCTTTCTTTCATTAACTTGTTTCAGTGTAAACGGTGTCGACTAATTGTTTGTTTCATTTGTATTTAACTAATTTATTTCACCCAGCATACTATTTATTATAACAGGTGATCAAATAAGCACTTGACATCATTATATTACAATAAAATCTGTGTTTTAGAAAATGTTACAAAAAACAATTATATTCATAAATGCCAACCTACTGAAGGTCAAACAAAGTACCGTTTTATGAATTCATTAGCATGCTTGGAGTATTTTAATACCTATTCGCTTACGACGGCTATCTTGGTTGAAGTAAACAGATTGTCACAAATAACATAAGAGCAAATAGATTAATCCTATGTGAGGATAATCGGACGATTTACGCATCCAAAAAATATCAACCGCGACCTATTAACAAGACTCCAAATATCTTCCCCTGTCAACTTTTTTGTTTGCTTTTGCCAACGACACAGCAGTGTTTGCAAGGCTTAAATAACAAACAAAATGTGTCAAATAGGCTACTTGTATCAAAACAATACTGTTTTATTTTGCAGCCCAAACCTCACTTGGAGAGATATGCAACATTTAGTAGCCTGGACATCGGAGTATTCTCCCCTGAAGTCAAATTCTGGCTGGAAGCTTAATGGTGCCGGATTCTATGTGAATAGTCGCTTTGGGTTTGGTTTATTTAATGCTGCTAAGCTTGTCGAAGAAGCTGATCCTTCAAAGTGGAAAACCGTACCCCAAAAGAGCATCTGCGAAATAAAAAAATCACCGGCATCCAATTTACCAAAGTATGTCACCCGTTTACCTTGATATTTAAAATGTACATGAGTTTAGCAAAATCACTAAGCCATACTCCGTACCGTACTTTGTATCAGTCAGTCTGTCATTTACCAATCACAGACAATTAAGTGTAGAAATGTAGCTTAATGATTGATACGTTAAGGTCTCGCTGGATCCTTTTGGTCGATTTTCAGAACACCTGTTTATTTAGGCGATTATGCAGAATAGTATTAATCTGAACCATATAGATTTATTAATTTTTTAAAAACTATCTTATAAAAAGATAAAATACAGCTTTCAGAAAACATTAAAACAAATCAAGGACGAACTTCTAAAAACTAAGGCAACGTTTACTAGATCGAATTGTGCTCTTTACAATGGTACAAATTTGTCTAGAAATACGCCCTGAAAAATGTAGAGTCTTCTTAAAACTGATGTGCCCGAATTAGGCAATTACGGTTTTGTAGCTTGGATATTATCAAGGGAACACTAAATTATAGGCTCAAATTTTAAATATTAATTATTTTTTTCGCCAACATATAGTTTGAATAACTTACTTTTTATCCAAGTGATAAAACAAAATGTGTTCATTTTGAGCCTAATGGGTCCAGCAAGACCGTAAAGACCATTAGGGAGAGGGTTACTATGCCATCTGTTTTGCTCTACCCAACTATTTAAAGAGATAACAAAACAAAAATGATCAGCAGTTAAACCATATATAGTTTTTAAATGTAACAATAATATGTGTTGCATACTGTCAATACAGTTTGACGCCGAGATGTTCGTTTTACATGTACCTACAACAAACCAGCACATGTTATCTCGTCTGAACAAGTTGCATTGAGAAAGATCATCCAGTCCTCATCTCGATACGGCACCAGAAGGGTCCACTCATGACTCGAGTTAGTCCAGCATAAGCTGAAAGCTATAATCTTGGTTGCTGATAACTACCTAATCGAACGATGAAGTTAAATAGCCCCCTATCCTCTCCCCCTCCCCCGAACCCTGACCAGAAAGGGGGAAACGAAAGCGGCAATTCATTAATACTTAATACTCATGATGGTCTTGTCTTGTTTTTGTTTCAAGGGAAATAAATAACGGACAAGAAGTAGTAATCACTATTCAAACCTCCGGCTGTGTGGGTCAGGCCAATGAGATTAACTATCTGGAACATGTCGAGGTGGCGCTTACAATGGACTACTCCAATCGTGGAGCTCTGCACATTAACCTCACATCAGCTATGAGTAAGCTCTTTTACATACTAAACACTCTGTACAAACTAATGTAGAAATATAGTCCTTTTTACCAATTCATGAGTTTATTTTCACACACTGTTTTGATTCCATATTAGAATATAAGTGGTGCAATATGTCATAACAATGAGAGATCTAAGCTACTTAAATATGGGATTATCTCCTGGTGTCATTACTGTAGCTGAGCTGAAACCGTGACCGAGGATAAATTCACAAAATACTGCTGATGATGAATTGTATTCATGAATTCATGAATCGTACCTAAAAATCCAGGACCTCATATCATAGTAAGGTCAAATTATATAGTTTAGATTTTACATAGGATGCAGAGGTTGATTCGTGTAAGGCAATATACACAGCTGGTCAATTATACAAATATATTAAATAATCTATACAGTGTATAATAGAAAATTCAAAAATTTTATTGTGTGTGTTTTAACAGATACAGAGACTATGCTTTTGTCGAAGCGTCCTGACGACAAGTCTAAGAAAGGTTTTAACAACTGGGCCTTCATGTCTGTTCATTCCTGGGGTGAAGATCCAACGGGTATCTGGAAACTAAAGATCAGAGATGATGTAAGTTGGACAACGGTCTCACAAGCAACGGAAATGTTCTTTGGAAAATTAAAAAATAAGCCATTTGGCCCAGTCATATCCGTTAAATCCATATAAATAACATTTATTCAGCAAAAAACCGAAACTTAATAATTTAGCAATATCACCAGGAGAAGCCGAAAAATTTTCTGAGGACAAAAAAAAAAAAATCAGTTGTGTTTGAGAAAGTAGATTTACGTGATATTTGTTGTTATTTTTTAGCCCTAGTTGAACAACACAACGTATTTGTTTTTTTAAAAACGACAAAACAACGTATTTATTGCTTTAATTTTATTTTGGTGTTATTTTGCTTATACATCTAGATTAATAAGTGTATGCGTTATTGTGCCCAAGCATCGAAGAACAACAAAACAACATATTTGTTTTTTTAATTTTAATTTTACAAGTGTATGCGTTATTGTGCCCAAACACCGAAAAACAACAAAGTGTCTGCATATAAGCTGTGTTAATATGTTTGTAGACTGATACCGCAAACAGTGGCCAAATCGTGGATGTCAGACTGATTCTCCACGGAACCAAAGATGAACCCGATCACCTGACTCGGAATGGAGGAAGCCGATTATATGACCACAATTACAATAATGTCCAAGATACTAAGAGGGTATGTAGCCTAGTACCAACACGTTCATTTTGAGAAACGATTAAAGGGCATAGAGGAAACACGTGGATTTTTAACGTAAGACAGAATATATTTAAAACACACAGTTTGTTTGGGGAGGCTGAAATCACTGTTCTGAATGAACGGAAAAAATATCCCCAATTGTGTCGAAGCCCTTGTTCGCATGTTCTTAAAGGCTATTTGCTTTATCTCAGATTATGTTCCCAAACCATTTAAAAAAAATTAATTATGGCAATAATGTCCCAACATTGCCAATTTTTGCTTTATATTCACTTTTTTGTTCTTTTTGTTCAGAATAAAATTGCCAGAGATAGTATACGGACGTTCACAGAAACGCTAGGAGAGCCTCTGGATGGTGGGGAAAAGGAGAAAACTGCCTCGTTGCGAAAGTACTCCGAGTATATTCGCGCATTGTTGATAAAGGATGACATCTACCGTGGTTATTAAAACAGGTTTATTGTGTCGGGATTTTACGTCTGTTAAACTAAAATTATTTATGTTTCACAATCAAATGTATCTACAAGTAGATAGGTTATAATCAAACTCCAACTTAAATGTTGTTTTTGGCTTTTCGATAGTCCGTGCTAAGCTGTGAATTGTCAGGGTACCAGTAATTAATCGCTATGTTATTTCTGTCAATAGGCCTTTTCCCAAGCTGACAAATCCTTGCATGCCTATTGTAGTAAGTCAAAACTGCCATAGATAAATCTTATAATTCGAGGCATCATGTCATAGTTCAGCGTAAGTCATCAGTTTCATATGATAGCCTACCAAGGGTGTACCGGTATCATGTTTGCCGGAGTAAACAACTATTTTTAAAATGTAAATATCTATGTCTATAAGATGTACAAACATATTTAAAATGAATTAATATATTTTATGCAAAGAGAAAATAACTATTAATTTGTACATATAATATGCTGGGACTTAGGCCTATACTCTTTCCCATCTACTACCTTCTGGTCTGTCAATATTTTGGATTCTTAATGTCACATAAAATATACAAAGGTGTAAACTAAATCCCTTCCAATTAAACCATGGCGAAAAAAAAATATTGTCGTTTGTCATTCTATATTGTTGTCTTCTTCTGAGAGTACAAACTATTTTACACGGAGATCTGCCAAGGACAATTTAACTTTCTGCTCAATCAGCCCGTTCTAGAAATATCTTTGACGATTTAGATTGACGTTTTGTGCTATTGACAGGTTGAAGATTCGTTGTCTAAGATCAGGCGTAAATCGACTTGAAACTACACTACAAACTTGCTGTAGCTAAATGCAACAGGGCATGTTCTACCTGAGCGGAATTCATATCAATCGATAGCCAACTTTCGGAGATTGCCGCCAAATACTTAAAAATGGGAAAAACGGAGTGAAGCTGATTTTCGAGCCCGGACATCAGGGAATCTGACTGATAGGCCTACTCGCCAAAGAAAAAAAAAACGAGCATATCGATGAAACGTCTTTTTTTTCCAATTTCACCGAGTATCAAGAGCGGATGTTGTCAACAGAAAACGACCTCCGATTAGATGAAGCCAGTTTCACCGAGCTGCATTAAATTGCGAACTATTTTCAATACGTTTCCCCAGCTCAGTGTCGATCTACAGCTAACGTTAGCAACAGGCAGAAACATCACAACGAATTTTGCACCACCCATGCAGGAGGTACGAATCTGTGAATGTCGATGATAAGGTGTCAACTGGAGTCAATGCACATGCTAAATTAACTAAGGAATCAGGAATCCCTCTTGGTGGGTTGATGTATTGATTATGTATTTCACATGTACGACGTTATGAACTCCCAGCGATTGGCTATATTATAACACAACCATTGTATAAATGCGAATTGTTTCTCTCTTAAGGGCAACGTATGTGTCTCCGGTGGGGTCAGTATAGGACAACCTTTGAAACACACGTTATGAGGAAAATGACAAGTTCAAGGCCATACATAATTTCAAAATATTGTGCAGTAGGTCTTGTATCCTTATATCAATTTACTCGTAGCACTCGGACCACTGATGATAAATGTATAAAAAGTTAAAGTCTGCTATATAACGATTGGGTGGACGAGGGAAGCTACCGGTTGCCCTGGTTCTTCCGGAGCTAAAGGTAACACTAAACTGATATATTTATGGTTCCTTTGTAATTGTCCTGTGATGTCTCCGTTGGCTGCCAATGTCATGTTCCATCCACCCATTAGGCTGGCACGCTGCGAGCCTTAAATACGGCGTTTAACCGCAATCAAATAAAGCTATAGACCGGCACTATTTGTTTTCACATGTAAGACCATGACTATCACATAATGAGGGGAAATTAGGAACATGTGTACTCATGTACAATTTCCCATTCAGCATAACTATACAGGTATAGTTATCGGAAATTTGTTAACTCATACTGAGATCTATGTGAATATTTACAGAATAACTTTTTCAGTTATGCTAAGTGAATATTCCTTTGGTTGTTTTCAATAACGTCAAGGAATTTTCCTTGTTACACGATTTGCCATTCTCGAACTCACGGGGTGTATTTTCCCCATCTGTCAATTGACCATCAAGTAATGGAATGGCATGGAAATTACTATTGATGGCACATGCAGTTCTAAGTCATTAGAATTATGCGCGCCATTAGTTTGCATTATTTATGTCAGTAGATCGGTTAATGTTAAATACGTACTGACTTAACGTTTTAAGTGATTATACGCGTGTTTATAATATACGCAGCTACTGCTTTAAACAGTTGGTCGCAACTTTTATTCGGGTTTAAGATGTTTTCTATAATAGGCCTCGATATGCCAATACACATAAGCGATTGCAAAGAGCATCACGAAACACGTTATAACGCGAGCACTTTAACAGGAAATGTTCAATGGAGTCAGGGAAGCACCGGTCACAATTAGCGTCAGTGTGTTTATTTATTCTGTGTAGATAAGAATTTACCGGAAAACAGACGAAACAATACAACCTCGCCTTTTCGAGGAAGAGTAGTGGATGAAAACTTTGTGGAAACCACTGAGGTTTGAAAACGATAGAAAGCTCGACCAGTTACAAAAGCATCCCATATATCCTGCCATAAATAAACAAAATGACATTTGAACAGAGAAAATGATTCAGCTACAGACAAACCTATCTCACAGTTAATTCGAGGCAACATCACATATTGTTTGGCTAATTGGTCAGCTCACTCATTTCCTGGTAACCTGAATGGCAATCATCAATTTTCGGTTTATAGTTCTGTGTTTAAAAAACATAAGGCTGGAATTAGTGTGTTGTTTTCTTTGATAGATTTGCCGATCCAAACTTGGTAAAAATTGAATTTGTGTCCAAGGAAATAGAGGCAAACTGAAACTCGAATTGTTCCTATCGACCTATTGCTGGTTTTGGACAAATATAGTAAAACATTCTGAAAGTATCCCATTGAAATATATAGGAATGGCTTAAATGACGCGTCATTCTGCTTAAATATTAAAGCGCAGTTTGAATATCATCAACATTGCTTTGGTGAATGATTGAAAGAATTAACACCTCAACACTTCGTGTCTCGTGAGTTATTTCTTTCACCATTCACTCAAACAATATTTATGGTATCCAAAATTCACTGCGTAATATCTTCTGTATATGCAACCAACTGTTGGAGTTGAAGCGCCGCTATTTCCCGATGTCATAACTCTTTATCCAGAGCTGTGCACGGTCCACACTATATTTAGTCCCACCTTGTTACTTGTCTTTCGGGAACATGCAGAGTTCTGACGCCCTAAGCAAATCCTAAGAAAAAAAATATATTAACCGGTTCAGGTAACATGGCAATATATGATGAAATATGATAAATCGCTCATTAACTGGTTATTTATCTCCTTCTATATTGTCTGTATATTTGAGTCAGTCAGTTTTTAACCTCTTCCATGTCACTGGAAACTAGTTCACTGATTGGTAGCCCTAAAGCACCATATTACATGTAGCTTTGTATAGCTTTATAATCCAATTAAAAGGGGCGATCTTGGATAGTGACGCCATTATTGAGCTTGCCGAATCGCATTTAGGCTTTTCATACAAGCAAGGTATTCTCTCTCGCATATGAAATCGACGTGAAACACCAAAACGTAATTGATATATTTCAATGTGCACATGTTTGTCTTCATAGCTCACTATTTTGTTACTCTGTCTAGTAATATTAAGTGGCAATTTTACTGCGAACAATCCAGAAAGAGGAAAAGGATGCCCCTCTTTAACAAGTTAGTTCGCCATGTAAATAATTTCTCATTTGAAAATTTTTACACATTCCCTTAAGTGCTCTAAATGTAATAAGTAATTTATTAGAATTCAACATTTGTTACAGGACCCATCACTCTTAACTTGTTTTACAATTATAGCATGTACCACATGCACGGGAATCTTAAAATACATCTACTCCCTGTGAACAATTTTTTTCTATACCAGTCACACTTTAAATTTAACCAGGAAAAAAGTTAACAACACACCACACATGTTGACAGATATAAGGTTTGAGATAGACTAACAAAGTGGGTCCAGTACCGGAGGCTTGTATTACCGTATATCGGACAATACGTCTAAAGGCATGTGTGAGTATGAATTATAAAATTTTCGTATAAATACGAAACTGTTTGCATGTCGAATTTATGCACTATACAGGAAGTCCCTTTTTGACATAGGAATGCTCGCAAGAGAATATGTCACTTGAGTTTTGAGATAAATAGTTGTCACTGTTCGATCATATTTAACATAGCCTCTACAAGCATGTGTAAGTGTATATTGTAAAATTTTCGCGTAAATGAAAAATTGCTTACATGTCATATGTACGTGTTAAAGAATGGAGATCCCGTTTCACTTTTGTAGTGTTCACAAGAGAATTTCCACTAAAGCCTAATAAAAAAATAAGCAATAAAACACAGTATATCTCATTTAACCATATATTACCTAGGTAGTGACATTTTTCATTAGTTTCTTGGTATGAGAGGGAAATCCCTCGCTGGTTTTTAAAATCGGATTATACGGCTGTTATACAAAGCTATATAACAGTGTCCTCCGGCATGTGCTCACTGAACAACAGCTAAGTATATTCTCTGCTGCCACACTTTGCAATTAAATGACAAATAAATCAGCATTTAAAGAAAAATTCGTATTGGAAAGAGAATGTTACGTCTGTTTATAAGTTATATGTGTTTTGAACTGTCTATCGCTTCATATCTGCTCTGGGTTACAAAATAGGCATACTAAATACTCTGATGGCTAATGAATCGTTTGTACAGCTGTCAACTCCATATGAACCTGTGGGCAATATATTAACTGTAGGTAAAGTGTATAAAACAAACTCTGTCACTGTATATGAACTGGTCTCTCCGGAGGCCCTCGCCTACATGTAGGCATACACAAATAATATACACATTTGTCTCAACAACGAACAAAATAATTTTACAAATAAAATAAGGTTAATTCAACAAGGAGTAAAAACAAAACAAGCAGAATTATAGTATAAACAAGAGAAAAACGGGAGTGGAGTAAGGGGAATCTCTGTTTTAGACAGTCTATTTACATGCACATCAGGAGATAGTGGAACAATAATTTCATAAATTTTACGAGAACACAGCAGTTATTTTTATTGATCCATATGTACATTGTATCTTTGAAGGATGTCCCTGAACTTTAATTACGTACATCACAAGGTAGTGAGTTCCAAATTTTGGCACCAATATACTTTAGGTATTGTTTAAGGTATATTGTTTTGGGTTGGGTACGTAAATAGATTATTATGAGTTACAGAGAGCAGGTTCCTTTTTGTTACATCACTATATATACTGAAGTACTCTGTCTGGGCAGAGATGATGAAACATTTTTTTACATAAAGGCGGCTTTTTGAAGGATGATATGTTTGTGTATGCTTAGTTTAGTTTATCTATCAGAGTTGTTGTTGGAGCTTGGTAGTGATCGTTGGAGTTAGGTGCCCGATTAGCTTTCCACGGAGTTTCTCGCGTTATTTGTCATGTACAGACAATCAGCCAACAAGTTATCTCTTACGTCACGTGATGTTTTACCTAGAGTATAGAAGTACCATGTAATTGATTTTCACCCGCCCGGAAATTCATTTCTAACCACCCCGAATTTAATTTCCACCCGGCCGGAAATTCATTTTTACCAGCCACGAAATAAATTTCCACCCAACCAAAAATTCAGTTCTATCCGCCCCATAATTAATTTCCACCTGCCCCGAAATTAATTTTTACACGGCCCGAAATTCATATATATACACATCCCGAAATTCATTTATATACCTGTCCCGAACTTCATTTCTACCTGCCCCAAAATTTATTTCCGATCGTCCGAACATTATATAGTTTCAAGGCGCAATGTGAGTGAAATAATCTTAGAAGTGGACGAATGCAGTTTCCTCTGCCCATTTGCCTGACACGCCATTATGGAAGTGAGATAAAATTTAAAACGGCGTTAAACCCCAATCAAACAAATCCTCAATAGGGATAAAGACCTACTGAACGTCAGGAATATCATGCAGTCGATTCGCTCTCTAATGGTGCTCTGTATGCATATTTCAGAGCAAGTACAAATGTTTAAAAAAAAACAAATTTAAAAAAAATTATTTTAATTTCGGGGCAGGTATAAATGAGTTTCAGCCCGAGTATAAATTAAATTCGGGGCGGGTGAAAACTAATTGCGGGGCTGGTTGAAATGTATTTCCGGTCGGGTGAAAATTAATTTTGGCGCAGGTAGAAATTAATTTCTGGGCAGGTAAAAACTAATTTCGGGGTGGGTAGAAATGAATTTCGGGGCAGGTGGAAATTAATTGAGGGACAGGTAGAAATGAATTTAGGGCAGGGTAGAAGTCAATTTCGGGAAAGATATATTTTAAATGAGGAACCTATATAAATATAAATATTTTAAATGTATTTTTAAAAGTCAGTGGCTTATAGCGGTTTAAACCTACTACGACCTGGCGCAAATAGAACTCCGATACGGAGTTAGTATGCGCCATAAACAAAAGTTTTAAAAAATTCGGGGCAGGTATAAAAACGAATTTCGGACCGTCCATATATTTATTTCGGGCCGGGTAGAAATGAATTTCGGGGCGGGTGGAAGTTAATTTGGGGCGGGTAGCAATTTAAAAAAATAAACAAATCATGTGAGCTGCCGTAGGTCAATCTTCAGTGGAAACAATTTTGATTTATGAATACTGAAAATTGTTAGTGTCTTTAAAAAGAAATTGCATTGGTCATCAGCTGCATGACCTTATAGCAAAGCCCTGGTGTATTTATATATCTGCAATTTAGCTGGCTACGGTCGCACAATTTACACCGTTTAAGCGAATATATCACTACTCAAAATATACGTAACTCTTGGAAGAGAGAACGCCTCCGGTTTTAATCAAATGCCTATAGCTGCTTGTTTTGTTGATTTATACAACGTTTATATTTGGTAAGCGTTGGCGTTTCCCCTTGATTTCAGGAAATACTCAATGTGAGGGAAGATGAATGAATTGTAGAAAACTATCTTTATATCATTACGTATTAGATGTTTGTTTTGATTAAAGTACCTGTCATTAAATGATACACATTCACGGACTAATTCAGACCGCGTCAAGATTAA
>JARFOD010091159.1:0-17788 GCA_031763545.1 Mopalia muscosa | reverse complement strand
GACCATCAGGTATTTGTCACTTGTCACTAGTCACAATTGCGGGGTTTTTTTTTTTCAAGGCTTTCTCACGGTTTTCCACCGTAATAAGGCTGTGAACAGTGTGAAGTGGACAATCCGTCATCATATAAGTGAAATACCCTTGAGTACGACGTTAGACACCAACCAAACAAACAAATCCAAAGGACAACAACAAGCCTAACCCTAAACAAAACCTGACCCTAACACTAACCCTATACCTGACACTGGAATTCACGTCATATCTTACATGACGGACTGACTGTTTTCATTGAGTATGAACATGGTATTTCCCCAAGTACTGTAAGTGAGCTAATGATGTCATCATACAGTGCCCCGTCAGTGGACCGTAAAAATGTTCTGATAACAATATTGTTTTGATAGCCTTAAATACCTTATTAATACTATTGATAAAGTTAATCATGCAGGCCGCTGCATGCCCAGTATCTCCTCAAGTAATTTGATCAAATCAAAATGTTAATGTTGACCATGCCGAAGGTCTCTACGCTTTTCAGGTCTCACCCCAAATGGAGCTGAATTAGTATAAAAAATGATTAAATAAGATTATCAGTATATTAATGTAAATACATTTCATTAAAATGATCTAGTTGTTAATGATCATAAAGAAATTCACCTGGTGAACTATATTTTATAAATTTATAATAACTTCAGTTTCTGAAGTTTTATTAATTAAACCTTAATTGATTTTATAGAATAACTGCTCTTGTTTGTCTATTCTTATTTGCTTTAAGATTCCTTTATTGAATAAAAGTATCCAGTATTTCGTGTTGGATCAGTTAATTGACTTTTTGGCAGAGTTTCAAAGACTCAGCTAGGTTATTAGTTGAATATTAGAGTTGTATATGTGTACAAGACGACTTTAACATAACTGGCCTAATTTTATTTGTTAGGTGTCTTAGAAAATCGACACACTCTCTGGCTCTTCGGTGTCAACATGTATTACAGGTGTGGTTTACTTATGGTCACCTGGATTTCAAGTTGACTTCAAAAAGAATTTCTACCTGACATAAAATTCCTTTGATAGGTTACTGTGTTGAAACCTTATCATGCATGACTTATGAAGGAGCACTACTGGAAATATTAACTGTCTATTAAAGTGAACTAACTACTTGCTCTATCCACTCGTTTGGTTATTCCAATACCTGAGTATTTTACTAACAACACAGTGAGGTAAGTTTATTTACAGTAAGTTGTGAAGGAACTTGGTAAATTAATAATAATTCAGTTTAAGTTGGTCTATGGGTAAGTTAAAAATTTCCAAAAAATTTTAATTTCCAATGTATTAAATGGCCAGAATGTGAGAATTTTGAAAACAACATACTAGTAGCTACATTTACACTTGTCATTGGAGCACTTGTCATTGCTCCGCTTGTCATCGGAGCACTTGTCATCAGAGCACTTATCACCAGAGTACTAGTTGTTAGAGTAATTTTTGGTAGCATTAATGTCACAGGAACAGTTGTCGACAGAGTACATGTTTTGAAGGGCAAATATCGGAGGAGCAATTATCTTTGGTGCAATCACTACAGAACAAATGGCATGGGCTCAAGATTATATGGTGGTGTTGATGGGTTGATTCAGAAGAAACTTCAAGATTTAAGCCAGTTACCACAATATACATAGTAACTGAATCCTGGTGAAAATTGAAGATTAAATACAATATTTTTTCATCACTTTGGTGATGGGTTATTTATTGTGTGTTTTATTGTTGTAAGCATTCTCATAAACTAGACTTACAACTTTAGAAGTTCACTTCATTGTGAGTTTTAATGAGAATTTGCTTTGAGGAGTTAGTTATCAGGTGTGTGATTTGACCTGTCCATATACTGACTTACTGAGTTACTTTTAACGAGATTTGAACAGGTATGGGGTTTTTATCCTTCATCTCTCTTCCTGCTGAGACCTATTTATAGAACCCACTAACTCATCTTTTGGACAAATGCTTTTTAGATTTTGACTTACCTTCTTGTATCCACTATCCAGAAGTTAGCGATATGTGTATATAATACACTTGACATTTGGGCCTGAGAGAAAGAATTTCTACTTCAAACTACTGTTTAATAAGTGGTGAGTCTTCATACACTTTGATAAGTGTTTATACGATTGTTATTTGAAGCACAACCGACAAGTCATCATTTTAAGATCTGACATAATTTTAATAGTAAAGTTGATTTATGATGCTTATCAGGTGAGGATTTCTTACTCTGTAGTTTGTTTATATCAGGATAAGTTTGTAAATAGTTCTAAAAAAAAGAAGACCAGGACAGCTAGCCTATTCTATTTTGCGTCATGCTCACTTGATAAATTAAATTTTTACCTGTCATTTTAAAATAATTTTATTTAAAAAATGCTGGATTTATTTCAAACTTGTGTAACATTAAGCAGAACAAGGATAAAGAATGAATGAGAAGAAGTCCATACAGGTCACGCACGATCTGTTACAAATTATGTCTCGTTAACAGCAAACCAGTCAATTGTGTTAGTATACATTTCTGGATGGGTTAAAGTCTATGGTGATCTAATTTTTGTATGTGCATCAATAATCAGTGATATTTTAACAGGTGGTTAATATTAACATGTGCTTAACCCTAATTATTAATACTACAATGTTTAAGGCTTATAGTATATGTGAGTGTGGGGAGGGGTAGTCTATCATCACTATAATACATCATGTAACCCAGGGTGTGAAGACATGACCTCTCCCCAGGGAAATTACTGTAATGTTTTAATCCCCAGCTGTGCCTTGCTCAGGCTGCATTCGCCTTGTACCTGTATTATCACCCTTAAATTAATTGTGAAATATCTACTTTACCAGCTTATACATTTATTCACATACAAAGTTGAAATAATTGTATAACTGCAGGTATTTAAGAGTAGTGTGAGTTTCCAGTGAATGAACACCCACACACCTGTTTTCAGCCAAAGACCCGCACCAGTTTATATTTACATAGTATGTGGAATATCTTTGATTATGCTGCATAAATCAACAAAGAAACAGGTTCCTTATTCTTGTCTTGTATAATGCACTACCAAGCTTCTAGATTCCACCCATTCTCATATGGTACATGTGTTTTATGTTTATAGTTAATATATTCTCCCTTCTTAATAATAACTGCTGTTTTACTGCGATTCTAAAGTTTGATCTGTAAATGGTTAATGATGCAAATGTTATAGCATTACAATTTTCAGGTAAGCTTGTATGATACACATAAAATATTAAAGATAAGTTAAGTGCTTTTACAGTCATCACAATAAAATGTACTTTAGCTTTAAATCTTTCTGAAACGCCAAAATAAATATAAAACATAGCCCACATTTTTGTTTTACAAATTCAATAATTCATTCCAAATTATAACCAAAATCCTAGTAGTTGTTTGTTGTTGCTGGCAGGTGGCATACAGCATTTGGTTACTGTTCTTAGTTTAAGACTACTTTGGACTGTGTATGGAGAGCCATATAAGAATAATTCTCTACAGTTTGCACTGAATTAACCATTGCTAAATAAATGTAACATAACTTCATTCAAACCCAGGCCATGTGTTCTTGCTGCACATTGTTGTATATTAAAGCTAAACGTTGGCTTCTGACTACCAAACTCCATGCATTTCACCTGGTCACCTATTACACTTGAGTTATGGCTACCTAGTGATCCACAATAAACATGAAATATGCTGTGAGAGGGGGCCAAGTGTATGGTGTTTACATTATTTTCTTTCATGAAACACAATGGCATTGTTGACTGAATTTAAAATGACAAGTTTTAACTGCTTTCATATTATATACACTTGTATCTTGTACAAAGAGACTAACATAAACATTTAAAAAGTACCGTAAATCTAATTATAATTTTATTGATTTCTATTTTAGATGACCTTCACTTGAACAAGCTAACCAATAAGGTTACCTGAATAAATCAAAAGTAATTTATTAATTTCTCAAAGAAATTCATTTTTAATTGTTGGCAGAGTGAATATTAGCAGTATTTCTGTAGCAGACTGACATTTTGGAAGACTGACACAACAAAAAGAGCGTGGGGTCTTGGTATTGCATCCTGTTATTGTCTCATATTATCTTTGTTTGTTTCCTTAAGCATCAAGGGTGGTTTCCTTCACCGATTGGGCCAGCACAGTGTCATGGGATTGAAGTCACCTTAAGTATGAATCTAACAAACAAGACAAAAATTCAGAGAACAGTGCCATATCCCTTATTTGTAAAGGTCGACCAGTTGGACCACTCAGCCAAATTACTGTTTTGTGTCTTGTTTGGTGAAGATTTTGTTTGGTGAAGATTTTGTTTGGTCTCTTGTTTCATGTCTTGTTTTGTTTCTTGTTTTATGATTTGTTTGACGTTTTATTTGAAGTTTTGTAAAGAGTCTTGCTTAGTCAGGGCTTCATGTTTGATATAAACAGGAGAGCTGAAAATCCCCTCACCTGGTTTTTTTAATGAGATAATTTTTATTATCTAGAAGAGTGAATTCTAATAGCATAATGTTAAATTGGACAATCTACCAGATCTGAAAACAATGTACCTAAGTCTTTAATTAGGTGAGCTTTAGTGATTACTCTCCTCCAATGTGAAGTCTTGTTTGTGTCTTATTTGAAACGTTTCTTCTTTTATGTCTTTCATACTGTCTTGTATGATGCCATGTTTTATTTCATTTCTTGTTTTATGTTCTAATTTATGTCATATTTGCTGTCATGTATTGTGACATGTTCCTTGTTTAATATCTTTTTTGTGTTTGATATCTTTTGTTTGATAAATTATTTGATGTATTTGAAAATAAAATTCTCAAATTAATTATTTTTATATTGTATTAACTTCACATTTTGTTGGGAAACATATGAACCTTACAAGGTTAGCTAAACAGGTGTTACTACTGTTTAAGGAACACCTGGTTGACCTCACAGCTGTTTCACATATTGGGCTGTAACTTTGTGAGCATCACCTGTCATTGTAAAGGGTAATATATATTACCATCAATACCTCACTCATTGTCATTTTAGTGATCAACTTTTCCATATGGTTTGTTGAATTCAGGCAATATACATGCAGTTTGTAATAACCTTCACAGTGTTGTCAGAAAATGGACAGAAGGTTGGAAGAGAGCTCCCTGTTGTTGTTGCGCCCAAAGAGCTAAGGGGCAACATGAGGCTGATCTGTTTGTGATTGATGTCTTTATACTACATCCTGTATTTGTCCTGTCTTGTCTTTGTTTCTTGACAATGGTGTTCCATAACCCATTGGGCAGGTACCCTGTGCCATATGACTGATATAAAATAAAGAACAGCATTTAACTCCAATCTAACAATCAAACAAACAAATAAGATAGTGAGGTCAGTTTTTAAAACATTTATGTACCAGATATTAATAAAAAAAAGTGAGCTTAAATTTAAAAAAAAATATTATATGTTTATTTTTATTTATTTTCTGTGATAACTGATCTTTTACTAATAAAGAAAGTGTTAAGTATTATGAACATTCTGAGAGATTACCCATCTGTCACAGCTAGGCTTCAGTTAACATTTAGTAAAGATGTCAGGCATATGCTGCTGAATCACATACTGTGGTAATATTAAAGGAATTTAATTCGTATTAACATACTCAGGATGTTCATCTTCGTGTACTTTAATGTACCAAAATTGATGATAAGTGGGCTGGAAGATATTCTGCATGTTGATGATCCTAATATTGATATGCAATATAATGATCTGGCTTTCTAAGATGTTTGAGTTTTATTTTAAGTCTCATTCATTTAATTGATTTTATATGACTGTATCTTTGTAGCAAAATATTGCTTTTTATTATCTTGCTCCTTATTAACTCTTTTCCTCCAGAATATGTTTTTCACATGTGGATCTACATGTATTTAGATGGAATATCCTTGTAGAAAATGTAAAAAAAACGGCTTTTGTAGAGTAATATGGCCATAACTTTTTAAAAGAGTCATAGAAAAGTATATATTTTCTTCATTAGGAATACTTTCTCAATCTAAAAAGGCTAAAATGTCGCCGTTGTCAGCAGCTTACCGGATGCAAAGAGTTAATGAAAGATATGTGATGCTGTATGAAAGTTTTGTGTCCAATCAGTGTTTAATAAGTGTCTATGCTGATACAATGACATTTACAATATTCTAAGACACTCGATTTGGCCCCACTTTTATCATAAATACATAAAATGAGAAACAATTGATTTATTCGAGTAAACCTCAAGATAGTTAACTCAAAGTGAATAATGTATTATTTTTTATTACAAATTATTATATTTAATTATAATATTCTTAAACTTGTTTAATGATATTTATTATATATTTGGTGTGCCTATGACGCCATTAGATAAAGGGCAGTAACTCCATTGGGTTTGAGTTCCTTGAGGGATTAAAAATAATTACTTATCCAAATTTGGAAGAGTTTACATTATTAGTGTGCTTAATAATGTAATGTCTTGTGTAGATCTTTGTGTCTATTTAACAAATATTAATGAAAATGTAAGCAATATGGCAAAATCCTGTTTTATATTTCTAGTGCACCAAAACCAGTATGAATTAAAATTTAACACAGATATAAATGCTTTGTCATGAAGTGTACTGAAGATTTTGTTTTAACAAATTGTTTAATCTATTATCATGTTCAGGACAAATTAATTTCATGGTTAGACTTTTAGTTGATAATTAAATGTATGTTCTGGTGTATTTTATTACACAAGTTCATTATACTGTATGTAATTGTAATCATGCATTTGTATAATGACTCATTTAATACGATAATGGGGACTAATTTATGTGTGCCATTTACTCTGCTGACCATGGCCATTGTCTGGGCAGGCTGACTGAGAATTTGTCAGAAGGTCACTGAGCTGTTAAAAGGTAGTATCATTGTCTCCCAGTCTGTCACCTTGTTTCACCCCTGTCATTGAGGTTCCTCTGGTCAGGCGGGCTGTATTATGTTGATGAACCGATGACGCTGTGTTATTATGTAGCTCAGCTGACTGATGAATAATTCAGTAATGTCCTGACTAGATGGCTCCTGCTGCTGCTGATACTCAACCGCTGGTGATCTAGATTGGTCGAGCTGCCACTGTATTTATCCCAGCCTCCTTGCTCTTGTTATTGATTTCTTCTCCAGCCCAGTCCTATAGCTGCCAACCTCACATCCATTGTACTCTAGCCTCTGCTTTTCCTATTCAATATTTTCAGAAGGCAGAATCCTTCAGAGAGCTTTGTGTCAAAACACCAACTGTGTAGCCACATTGCTTACACAAGAGAAATACTGCACATTGAGGACAAAAACAAAAGACTGTGGATAGAGGGTTTGTGATTTACCAAAAACACACCTTCTTACATCGTCTCCCGTTTTCTGAAATGGCTGATGTTACTACAAATGGCGTCCAAGATCCGGGTATGTTTTCATGTTTCAAAATTGCCTATTTAATTTTTGGTTAGTATTTCTAAAGATATAAAACTGATATTTTCTCAAAAGATTTGTAGACATACATGCATTTGTTTTTAAAAAAAATACAAATAGCAGTCTGAATATCTAAAACAACTTTTATATGGGATAGCTGGGTTAACATCATGATGTTATTCTATAGGTTGTAACACTAATAGATTGTGGTAGACATTTTGGGAGGGCTAATTCTATTCTATATAGTAGAGTGCCTGGAAATAGTAAATGACATGAGCATAATTTGTGCCTTCCACTGAGTCATCGCCGTCACTTAGTACTGGTTAGTGATATTTTCACTGGTATATATTACTGGTTGACTAAATACCCAAGCTAATATTAGCTTCAAGCGTACAGAGACAAATGTTACAATCTTTGAAATAACAGCAGCCATTTTATTTTTTCTCATACTGGAATGATAGCCCAGTTGATTTTCATTTGCAGAATACTTTGCCAATATATTATGAAAAAAACAACACAAATAGATATCATCTGACCTACTTAAACATATAATGTGCTTAGCCATACATAGTTATCCAAATTATATAAATTTCGTGTTAAACTTTAAATTTTCATAAAGAATGCTACATTGTTTACATGATAGGAATAGTGGTACAGTGTTTCATTGTTGGGGCGAGTCTTTGTTCCGACTTTAATCTGCAAGGACAGATCTGTGTAATTACAGTTCTTGTGACTATTATGTATACACTGGGCAGGTGATATCTGACAACCACTGTCATGGTTGACTGATCAGTCTTATACAGCACAGTTGCAACATCAGTCTTATTGGCTGTTTTATTTGTAAGCAAATATTTCATACACATGTATACAAAACTATCCTAAACTAAAATTGAAAATGATGCCAAGCTTTTGTTAAAATTATTAATTGTTATATTTTTATTATATTTATCCTATGAGAAAATAACACCCATATATTTCATAAATGAAGCAGGGGCTAAGCCAGAAATCAAAAGTATGGTGTCCAAAATGGTAATTTTGCTCCACTTTTCAAATAACTGGGTATCCAATTTAGTTTCCTATCTCCTGCATGTTTAAGTTTCTTAAAACAAGGTGTCCAAATGGGGCAATTGTTCACTTCAGGGTGTCCACTTGGATGGGTGTCTGAATAAGCTCTTGAAATGAAGAGAGAAAAATTTGCTTACCTACACACAATCAATGTATATTGATATAATGTTGTAACAAATTAAGAGACTTTTTTTGTCTCAATGAGATACGATAGGGAAGGCAGGATAAATAAAATCTTATGTTAAAAAGTATATTGATTGAATAAAATATTAAATTAGCTGGCCCTCTCTCTAAGGTCAGAAGCTTCAAGCATGTCTGTACTATCTTAACTTAACACGTGGAGGGTTAATTAATCACATTTGATATCTGGGTTGATAATAAGGCTACTGTACAGTATCGTCCTATAAATAAATACCATCCAGTATGGCATTAAACACCAATCAAGCAAGCAAGCAAGTACTCTAACTGTTATGAAGATAGCAAGTTAACTAAACATAGGCTATAGCAGAGGGGAAAAGAATAAAAGATTTTGAGTCCATATGTACGATTGAAGTCTTAAGGGTTAGATTAAACTGCGAGATGGAAAAGGAAATTTATTGTTCTTGGTTTGGCTTTGGTGGAGGTAAAGGTTGATTGATGCATGAATATCTATTAAAATCCTGTAAAAAGCTATCCAGACTACACTAAAAATTAAAGGTCAGGAAGGGATTATTATATCTGCTACAAAATCTTGAAATCCATCAAACTGAACTGATTTAGTTTTCTTTATTCATTCAGTCATTCATTTATAATCACCCCATTTTGATTTATACAGCTGGTGCCAGGACAACTTATGTTGAATATTTAAATATTATTGTCATTTAATTATATGGTAATGAGTGATTATTATTGTCTTCATAGCTTAACATTCACTGAACTCTAGTCTATCTGTTTAAATTAAGATTTTCTAGTCATAAGTATGATTTACCCTATGTCGCTATGGTTATTCATATGTATTACTGAAAACATGCATGAAACCTGATTTGACCTTTGTTTTGGCCTTGACCTTCCTGTCAACCCATTGTTGTTGAACCCATTGATTGTCCTAACACACATGCTGGCTGTCATATCACAGGTACTATATACAGTGGTTTAACTTTCTGAAGAGTTGGACACCACCAAGAACATTTGAACACCTGGTTAAAGTCCTCAATAATTTTAAAAAACAACTTATGAAGTAAAAAGCGTTTGACATTCAGGGCAACTGAAAGCTGAAGTTGCCCTGTCCAGGCCTGTGCTGTTGTGGAGAATGTACAGAAAGGGGTCACTCCATGGTTATTCCAACTTAATTATGAAGGAGGCCCGTTTACAGGTTTCCCAAATTGTTTGCGGCCTTAATCTAAATTTGCTCTTTTTTACTGATTTGGACAAATTTTGCCATCTGATTATCAATGAGGATTGTATTTTAAAGCAATTTTGCTTTATTTTTCACAAAGGTACATTTAGTTTTTTAAAAACTCAGAAAACCTGGGGAAAATGCAAATGTTAGGTCGTCTCACAGAATTTTAGAAGGCCGATTCTTAGGTTATGTCGGAAAAGATAAAAGCTCAGGTTTGTCATGGGCAAGTGTAAAGTAACACCAGTTATATAATTATAATAACAATATAAATCAATAAGTTAATATAATTTTCCACTTCTCAATTTCACTATGACTGTAAATCATGTCAACCAATGGTTGACAATTGGGTGAACATGTCTATAAAGAAATTTTCATAAAAGATCAATGCATACACCATGTTAATGTAGATGTCAATTTAGTTATGTTATTAATGCTTCCTCACTTTAATTTCCATTTACATACAATTTGAGTTGAGTTTCTTCTTGTTGCAGATATAATGACGGTAGGAATATTTTCGCTTCAAAGAATCTATTTTATGTTGATGAATTTTATAATACTTTTGCCTTTGACACACTAACAAATATTGTTATTTACAATTGTTTTGTTCTCTCTCACATAACCTTCATTTGCAGAAGAAGAGTTAATCATGGAGGACCCTTTAGAAGATGTTCAGTCAGTTACAACCATACAAGAATCTACAAAGAACTCCATGAATACCTCGAGTATAATCCATGAATTAAACGGTTTTGAGAAGGCAGTCAATGGTGGAAGCTACAGCGATGACTTATTAAGTTTATCTTCTCAGCCTAGAGAACCTGAGGTATTGTCACCAGAGCAGCCCGAATCCTTCAACGACCAGATCATCACAACCGATTTTGACCCTTTGCATTCAGAATGTGAGGTCAAGGCTGAAGGGACTGATGTATCTAGCCCTGGGGAAGGTGTACTTATTGACTTTGATGGTGGAGCAGCAAATATGCCCACTGAAGCATCAGAACCAGCAAATAATCCATTTTTACCGGAGGATAGTGTACAGGAGCCCATGAGCTACCCAGATGAGGAATCGGAGCCTATCCAGGCTGCCCCCCAGGGTGGGGATATCATGCAGACAAGCTTCTTTGGAGACGCTTCAGAACTGGCTAGTCTTAACCCATTTGAGGCAGACAATAACCTGACAAACTTGGAAACTTCTCCGCTAGTCGACACCAACCCATTTTTGTCTGAAACATGTACAGAGAACATCATGGAACAGAACACAGTGGAACAGGATATTGAGGTTGTTTCTCTGAGCGCTGAAACAGAATCCACTAATCCTTTTGAAACGAGTATGCCAGCTGAACAGAATGGATTATCTGCAGACCATGTGACAGACACATCCCCTAGTCCCAATGGATACAGAGATAATAATATAGAAAATGACCATTACAATAGGGAGAATGTTGGTGAAGCTGGTACGTCAGTGGATCTGCCTATCGTAGATAGCGTCCCTTATGATAATATTACTCCAGAGGGTGAAGGTGGCATCATCACAGAGGTCAAGGAGGTTATCAGTAGTGAGGCCACTGCAGAACCAGTTTGCGCTGAAACAGTTACAGATGACAGCAAACCAACAGAGATAATAGCAGTTAACAAAGAAACGTGTGTAAACGATGAGAAAAAAGATATCCCAAAAGCAAGTCCTCAAGAAACACCTAAAGCTAGTCTATTACCTAAATCGCAAACAAAAGATTCTAAGCCTAAGTCAGCACCGAGTAAGTTACAGAAGAAAACCCCAGGCCTCCAGAAAGCAAACTCTATGCCAGTGAAGACATCGTCTCCACGCCCTCCGCTCACACGGTCAGCTAATTCTGGATTACAGACGCCACGGAAAACTGGAGAGACCAGACAAATACCCAGTGCTCAGAAAAGCTCATCAGAGTTCAGAAGAAGCGCTAGCAGTGCATCAACACCCACAAGTCGAGTGCGATCCAGTCCCGCCCAAAAATCTGCAGGTGCGCTCTGCATGAGTCTTGTTGTTGCTCGGTGTTGTTACATATGAAACTGTAGAATCAGAATGCACTGTCTCTGCTCTAAAGTGAGGACGTATTTGGCCTGCAGCTTGGCATGATTTATACCTATACTGTTAACTTACACTCTGTGTATCCCTGGCTGAGGTATGCTTCAGATCCGCTAGTCTTTGTGTGCATTTTGTTTCGTTTTTTACTAACATATGTTTATACCAATATATTGGTTGCACTTCTACTATCATTGTTTATTTTTTCAGCTTACACGATTGTTTTGTCGGCATTTTTGAAGGTGCCAAATATTTCTTGAACTGTCAACAAATTTGTGTTCAAATGACTATATAAAGTATTCCATATATTTTAGAAATAGAAGTAAAGTTAATATGAATTGCCAAATAACAAATGGTCGATTCACGGATAAGATGTTAAGGGTATCTGCTTTATATAAAACCCTACCCCTCTCCATGCTAAAAAATAAAAAATAAAAAAATATATGTTTGCTTATTCTGTAAATGAGTCATAAGGAGTGTATTCCTGAGAGACCTCAATCCTTTTAATCTGAAGAATGGATTTTAAATTATTTTATATGACAATATCAGTATATCTTTTCTGTTTGAGGTAATTTATTTATATAACTTATATGAGAATAGTAATTAAAGGTAGCAGGTGGGACATGGCAGTACATTATTGCACCAATTGAATAAGCTTTCCCACTACAAGCCATTTAATAGGGTCAGTGTTTCTTCAGATCTTTGTGGAAATTCCACAGCTGTAATGTTTTTCTTTTAATGCTAACAGTTGAACAGTGAACACTCTGTTCTTATACATGCCATGTTAATATATTGGAAAAATGCTGATTATGAAAATATATATGTGCAATGTGTATCTACGTTTTGGAGAAGACAAATGTCAAATATATTTATATATGGATGAATCCTTGTGGGTGTGGGATCTTGTATTTATGTTGTTAATTGCTTGTTTGTATATCTGCCTGTTATGTTATTTGTGTTATGTTGCATGTGGTTTGCAGTCATATAAGCTTACCTATAATCAAGCCTATCACGGACTAAAACTGATATATCTTTTTTAAAAGACATTTGGTCATTGTTGGTAAAACACAAACCAAGTGTTTAGCTTAATCCAGAATGGTTAAACAAAACTCAACAAAAAAAGAAAAAAAAAAAAAACACTTAATACAAACAACATGACTTGAACTTAATTCATCTCAAAGATTTCTCTGGATCAAGCTACACAACAGAACAGCTTATTTTGCATGTTTTTCCATTATAAAATTCTTGCATTCATTATTATTATTATTAACAATTAAACATGGTATCGTACAATATTAAGGCTAGGTTTTGAAAGCAGTCTACATGGAATCCACTCTAAAGATACATTGTCCGCTAACACATCCTTTATGCACAATAAATTCTCATAATATTTCTTATTCTTTTTAATCTGTTCTTTGTTGCAAATATATTAACTGATTCGTTTTAAATTGTCTAACAGTCTTGAAATCCACAGATGTCATTAATTGTAACCTTTCAAGGACAATGTCATCTTTTATGTTACCCCTTGTTATATGTTTTTTAGTGACATCATTTGTCAAATTGTCGTGTAATACAATCTGTCCTTTTATTGATAACAACATTATTTGTCAATTCGTAACTATATTCTCTCAAATGTACAACATTTATATATGACATTTGAGGAATCCTATTGATTATATACACGTTATGAACTGTTGTTGTGTTGTTGTTGGTAGGTGCTACACCTGGATCCCCAGCCTCTGGAGGTGGTACACCAAAAAAGGTCAGTCTTCTTTAGGCAAAATCCCACAGCATGCACATTATTGCTGCATTACAGAACTGAAGGTGGATACTGGTATTCAAAGAATGGTCAGACCTGTTATAATGTGCTACACTTGTAACATTATTGAAGACAATAATGCCATATAAAGTGCCATATATTGAGTGCCATATAAATCTATGTTAACTGATTTCTCCCGCATTAACTTTTATCAGTACTGGCAGTGTCTTTGAATTTCACACAGTTCCTTTCTTTGGAATCAACTTATCATATTTCAGCCTCAAAATGTTACTACTATTTGATTGTAGTCTTTCTCAGAATCATCTCCATAGCTAAGTGTTCTTTAACTTGCAAAGAATTAGGGATTTTCTTCAGGTTATTTTGGTGTATAAACACGGTAATATCAAACATACTCCATACAATCAATAATATGTCATCAGCCAATCAGCTAGCAGACAAATAAGACATGTCTAGGCTTGGGGCATTATGACCAGGCCAATACAAAGTTTTATAGCCCTGACTCTCCTGACCTCATGACTGCAATAGTATGGCTAGATAAACCAATATGGAATGGATCTAGGTTTGGTTTGGACTGGAGCCAGGCAATATTGGACGACGGTCAAGATGGATGATCAGACAACAGACGTGTCATGGTTATATAAATGACTAGACAGTCTGCCGTGTTTAAAACCATTCCACACCTTCATATCACTTATCATTTCATTTATTAGCTGATGACTCGCTGGGTGTTTTTTGATTGGATTGGCATTTATATTATACTTTTGCAGGATTTTGATGGTTCACAACAAACCTCATATTCTCATATTCTTCAGTTACCTTCATGAAGATATGTATATATATATATACTTTAAGTTATATTCCTTTATCAAAGTGTTCTTAACGGTTTAAGACCATGGCTGTGGCTTAGTGGTAATCCTACTTTGACTTACTGTCATGGGATCGAGTCCGTCTATTGACCATCAGGTATATATGTGTCACACTATCAGGCTCGAGGAATCACTAGGTTGGGTTAGACAAGGTTTCCTCTCGGTTTTCCACTGTAATAAGGTGAGGAACAGTGTGACTTGGACAATCCCTCATCATATAAGTGAAATGCCCTTGACTACGACATTAAAACCAGAATCAAACATACAATCTGAATGGTTTAGTGTCAAACAGCAGTATGCTTCCACCACAGTCTGACAGAGAAATCAAATCTGGTTTCCGTGACCTCTTTTACTGGCAGGGTGTCAAATGGTTAAAAACCTTGAGTATGACGCTAAACTCTAATCAAGCAGCAGCCCCAAATTTGATGGATGCTTGTTTTTTGGAACAGTTTAGTTTAGCTGGTCTAAGACTGTCACTTATGTAAATAAGTATACAGCTTAAAGTGGTTCCACCAGTTTGATACAAACTTTGTTTGGATTCATAATGGGGGCCCTAAGCCATGGTTTAGTTGTGCAGTGCGCTTCCCAATCCTACTCCAATTTACCGTTCAGGTATATGAGTGAGTCACAGGATGTGGCTCCAGCAGTTGCCGGGGTGGTTTTTACGAGGTTTCCTCTTGGTTTTCCTCTGTAATAAGGCAAGGAGCAGTGTGAAGTGGACAATCGGTCATCATATAAGTGAAATACCCTTGAGTGCCATATAAACCCCAGTCAAACAAACAAACAAACATAATGGAAACTCTCCAGACGTTTTAATCCGGCTGTCATCCAGAAAAGATTAATGTGACATAATAATTGATTTTATCCCTTGTAGTAAGACTCATACCATGTTGCTATTTAGAGCTGCATTAATATTCTGGGTGAACTGAACTAGCTCTACAATTGTCAATAACACTGTCGTGTTTCGTTACTTATCAATTACCAGCATTATTGATTTCACACAACACTGTTCATAGCTGCAATGAGTGCATATATGTACAATGATTTATTGTTGTGATAACATTTTTTATTGATTCATTTATTACAAACTGATCAATAACTGAATCATTTATTACAAACTAAATATTAACGGATATCGTTTCTTTCTAACAGTCTGCCGACTTAAAGAAAAGAGGAAGCACTGGGTCTGCAGGTAAGTAATGAATTTCACTATATTAATATTCTACACTCTGTATACCTATGGGCCTGTGTATATGAGTGAGTCACAAGATGTGACTCCGGCAATTGCTGGGGTGGTTTGAACAAGGTTTCTTCTAGGTTTTCAAGAGTAATAAAGCAAGGAACAGTGTGAAGTGGACAATCTGCCATCATATAAGTGAAATACCCTTGAGTACTTTGTTGAGCCCCAATCAAACCAACAAACAAACGGTATTCTTACAAAGCTTCCCCTTTAAGGGGTTGTGGGTTTTGTTGTTAATATGCCTTCTTTATTATTAATAAACATTAGTTTAGATCTGTGATAGTTTAGAAACCTTGGAGGAGGGGGAAACTGCTGGAAGTCATCCAATCTAATCCTGATGAAGACCTCAGCACAGATTAAGAGATTATCTCTTCCATGAAAATTCCTGACCCTGATAGATCATTCATGAATAGTAATGCTCATCTGATGGGGGTACCTTGAGTACCTCTTAACAATTATTTAGTTCATTGGAATATTTATAACATCTGTTATGATGTTGTAACATTACAGAAACCCCATCGCCACGCCCTGGAGGCAAAGGACCAATCAAATCACGAGTTGGATCTCTAGATAACGCCAACCATTCAGCTGCTGGAGGAAATGTAAGTACAATACCTGTCAATACATACATTTGAATTGTTCAGAAGTCACCTTTAACAGGAATGATAAAACAATCTATGGAATTATTTCAAACAGTCTGTACCCTTAGCTGTGCCGAAGAGTTGGCAGGGAGCTCTGGCTGCCTGTTGCCCAGGTGCTCTCATAGCTAGGAGCAACATGAAGAGTTGGCAGGGAGCTTCCTGTTGCCCAGGTACTCTCATAGCTGAGGAGCAACATGAAGAGTTGGCAGGGAGCTTCCTCTTGCCCAGGTACTCTCATAAGCGTAGGAGCAAAATGAAGTGTTGGCAGAGAGCTTCCTGTTGCCCAGGTGTTATCTCAAGGGTGGTATCGTTCACCCATTGGGCAGGCACACTGTCATATGAGTGAGATAAACATAGGAACCAAACAAACAAACAAATCTTTCATGTATGTAATGTCCTCTCTAAACACTATTTGTAGGTGAAAATATTTAGTAAGAAGACAGACGTAAAGGGGGCTAGTAAGATAGGCTCAAAGGATAATATGACCCACAAGCCAGGTGAGATTTCTTTATTTCAGGATTTGTTTAAATTAAGTAAAATTATTTGTAGTTAAAATGATTCTCTTTGTCATGCTTGTTCATTCTCTTTGTGTTAAATGAGGTACTATAAATAATTACATTCATGACTGGATTACTCTGTAACTAATTTTTTGACTCTCAACATTTCTCTCTGATTTTATTTTATTTGGTATTTCACAAATTATTTTTCCCAATACAAATGGTTAGGCTAGTAGTTTCCTGCCATTTTGATTAACCTACCTATCTTGTGAATAACAAAGACTTGTTGTACCCGCACAGGAGGCGGCAATGTGAAGATTGAGTCTAAGCGACAGAGTTTTGATGGAACTAAATCACGTATTGGATCAATGGATAACGCCAGGCATGTTCCTGGAGGCGGAGACAAGAAGGTACAGACTAATTTACTACTGATTAAACTTCCCGTTTTTCTTTTATTAAAAGAGTTCATTCATAAATGTGTGGCCTTTAAATGAACAGAATAGTAGCCCTTTTCTTTTATTTATTTATTAAAAAAAAAAAAAAAAAAAATAGAGGGGCAATAATTTGTACATACATTTACTGTTAGATCCCACTTTTGTTTTATTATTTAATTATTTTTTTTTTTATAAAAAAAAAAATCTCTCCATGTTCAGTTATGTGTGAAATATTCTTGACCATGACACTTTATACCAGTCAAATATCCAACACATCCAATATATTCATGATGCGTTTACAACTGTAAACTCTATTGGCAAAGCCCCGTGAGGGAGCGGGTGGGCCATTGCCCTGCAGAATACTCCCTCGGCTTCCTCAGTCGATCGTAAGAGGCGAG
>JARFOD010091148.1:0-17792 GCA_031763545.1 Mopalia muscosa | reverse complement strand
CCCCCCCCCCCCCCCCCCCCACCAAAAAAAAAACCGAACAAATAAAGCTTGGCCAGATTCATCGCACAATAAACTGACCACACAAATCAAATCTTAAATATCCCGCCTTTGCCAAAATATACAGATATATTACGTTCCGCTCTGTGTTATGGGGACTTAGACGGGCTTAGACAATTGTGTTCCACTGAGGTTCAGTCAGAACGCAAGGGATCGGCGTGAAGAACAAATCTGAATTTTCACTATTTTCGTTTTTTGGGATAACATTTTATGAGTTTAAGCAAATTCTAGAATGTCGATTGAACATCAGTAAATGCTGGAATCCTAGACCCTTAGCCTCAAGGTTTTCTAGAATTTGACTGTGGGTAATGGTTTCGATTTCCGGACGAGCATAAACATTTTCTTAACTAGAATCTGTTCAAATTCACTTTCTAAGACACAAGAATCATCCTGGATGGAGTCTGGATTTCATACATACAAGAGTTTAGTTAATAGAGCTGTCCACTAAGATTAAAATGTAAAATAGTTAAAAGAGCTATCCACTAAGATTCAAATGTAAAATACCTACCCAGAGATACATCACTTAAAACATATTATTTAACGGCATATGTGCATTTTGGTATGCAATAAGATATCGTGATAAATTATCTATAAGTTAACAGCCGGAAAACATATATATGTAATTCCCACAAGGGACATTAAACATCCCCTGCAGCATCAGGCCATTTTGTAACCATCAAGTACTGTGTATGTAGCTTCTCTGCAAGGATAGGACTTTAGGATCAACGTGTGCCATCATACTTTTCACAGGAAGTCGTGTGGCGGAGCTCTATACTTTTTCCCCCAGCTGCGGACAAATTGGAAATTGAACATTGAAATGGAACATTTTTTTATTATTTAAGAATAATTACATTTATTAGCACTCTAAAAACTAAATGCGTTGGTGTGGAATTGTACACCACCATTACATATAACCCGGATAAAGCCCGGGTGTACAGTTGTAAATAGCCGGACGACGACCGAAGTATTTACGGTATTTACCGAATATCACCACTAAACATTTTGTCTGGTTTATTACCAAGTCAATTTTACCCTTTATCATGGAGGTAATATGACGACGGTTCTAATCCAATGTCATTGAGCTTGAAATAAATCATACCGTTATGAGAATTCAATCGCGTCTATATTATTTTGAGACTTAAATATGCACTTGATTTCCTGTTGTCTAAACGTTTAAAATGGTTCCAAGTCCAAAGTATTCGTGAAATTTGTCATGCGCATAACGTGTTAAATCTAGTTCAGAGCCTCCCATTCTAAAATATAATCGATTCTACTTCCTTTGTCGAGACATTGACTCCAAAATATACCCGTGTCATCTTGTTTTGGTAATATTTGGACTGATTTACATTTATTTATATTTCCAGCAAATCACGCGTGATGAGAATGGCCTCCGTGAATGCGCCATCTTTTCTGGCACATCTTCTGAAGTCAAGGGTAAAACAATTATTTTTAATTAATAGACAGCTATCTATATTTCGCTTATAAAATAAATTAGTATTACAATACAACTTAAAACCAAACGATAATAGTGGGAAACAGTCTATTAATATGGTTTTTCTCACATTCTCAAAACTTATTTAGTTTCATTGGAAAGTTAATTTCCATTCAAGGACGCCATGGACAATTTGGACTGCAGGAGCAAATATTGCAAATAATGCCGTGTAATTTATTACGACACAACTTTAACCGTCGATCCCTTCGCCTGCCTTTGCTTTTCACATAGGCATGACCATAGATTGGACTCTTAACAACGTGTATTGGAGCGATGCATCATATGACGTCATTTTAGTTCAAAAGTATGACGAGTGTCCACCAATGCGTGAGCCAGTCGTATTGATAGGAAGTGGGCTTGACGAACCAATGGGAGTGGCTGCGTTTCCAGAGAAAGGGTACGGTCAGTATACAAGTAGAAAAATGTTACTAATTTAATAATAAAATTATAAAAAATCATTATGTCACATATATGAAAAACAACTCCACATATGTAAATGAAATTCCACATAGGAAAAATAGAATTTAGAATATGTAGAAATATTTTTGCACTCACGTTAAGTAAGCAATGAAAAAGATTTGTACACATGTACACATTTAAGACTTTCAAGCAGCTTTAAAACATCCTCGCAACCAATTAAATATCTTTTACAAGTTAATAGGACTTTAACGAGTGATCCTTATAAACATTTTATTTTACGTTTTCAGCTTACTTTTTTGGGCAGATGGTGGGAAATCTCCATACATCGGGAGATCGACGTTGGCAGGTAGTGGGCAATCCCAAATCGTGGAGAGAAATCTTAAAAAACCCTGTTACCTGACAGTCGATTTTCAACAAAACAGGTATCAACAGCAAACTTCAGAAAATAATTCAATCAGTTGAATACATATTGGTCTACATATTTAATAGATCGATTATACATGCGCATTTGTACTTCATAGACAAACATCTGAGTTATTATTTTTCTTCTATCAGTAACAAGACACAAAACTAGCTCAATAAAAGAGTGCGATGTTACTGTCTGTACCAAGGGGGTTGTGATCCATCAAATACTTAGCTTTTTAAATCTTCTCAAAACCTGCTTGTAGTAAATCTGCCCGTATTAAAATTGTCAAAACAATGACTGAGTAATGTTTAAAAGCAATTTTGGCAAACACTTAATAGAGGTATAGGCTTTTTCTGTATTTTGAAAATGTGTAGAAATAGTAGCCTGTCAGCTTAATGTTACTATAGATAAAATACAGATCTGGTGGTAATATAGACAGATCGAAGAACATCTACCAGAGTTACCTCCCTTCCCAACCAGAGTTGCTTCCCATTTACAAAATGTCACTCTCTCCGACTGAGAATAATTCACGGTGAAAATAATCTGGTCTATTTAAAATCACATCATTATTAACTCCCAATGCATCCTATAAGCCACCGCATTCCTTGACATCAAGATCTGACAGTTTCACCAAAAGTCATATTCTACAGAGAGGCAGCGAAATATCATCACCTAGTTTTCGGAAACGGCTATGATTGGTAGCTCCTCACCAATCAATTGATTTGTTTGGGAATCCCCATTCAGTAGTTTAGATCTGCTAAGCCTTTTAATTGGTTAGAGAATCGATTATGGTTTTCAGAAAATGAAAACCCATTGTATTGCTGGGCAGCAAAAAAAAAATAAATAATAAATTCAGTATTCCCACCATAAGAAATTTAGATTCACTTACATTATAACAATTTCCTTAATTTGTACAGTTTTCACTGAAAAAAAACTAATAAAAAAACACACAAAAAAATGTGCATAAACTCTAGTGAGAGATATTCTTCCTGTTATATTCGCCTTTTCGCCATGACAAACAAAGGGAGGTTATTACATGCAGGGAGGTTGCTAGTCTATAATTCCCATTATAAAACGGCCATGACTATATATAGATATCTCTTGACGAATTACAGAAACTCAATAACGTGTAAATAAATTTATTCTATCAGTGCCAAATAAAACACCTACAGCCATATATTATTTATATGAAAATCCTTGTCCAAGGCTACAAAACTGATTAGGTTATTTCTATAACCAGCTGGATAGAACTGGCTTTTGAATGGGGTGGGCAGATTGGTGTAATTTAGAGCTTGTTGCTTAATGTGTATCTCTATATGTTTTTTAAAGAAAAATACAGTGGATTTTAGCTTTATGTCTTTAATTAATTGTTCAAAGGAAAATGTTGTTTCACGGTTTGATCATTTTTAACTCATTAACAATTTTAATAAAGAGAAAAAATTCTCAGCCTGGTACGGCAAATATAAATCGATAAGACCTATAAATATGTTTCCGGTTTGTAATCCTTGTATAGGTTATATTGGTTGGATGCTGGTACTGGCTGGTTATCATCATGCGAGTTTAACGGTGGACAAAGAAAGGATATAGTCCAAATAGGGAAGGCAACATTTGCTGGCTTAGCTGTTTATATGGTAAGAACCAGATGTGTAGTTGTGTCCCTATTGGACTAGCGCACCGTCACACAAGTGGAATTAGTACGGCGTTAATGCACGTTAAAACAGGTTTCCGTGCATTCTAACGACATAACGCTATTCCTGTCCTTATCCACATATTGTTGTACGTTGTCAATAGTAGCCTGAGAGTAGAGTTTTAAAACAGCTTGATCTGATGACATTTTATCTCGTTCAAAGTGGATCTATCGGACTACTTCCCATCTCCAGATTGACCGTTCTTAAATGTGAGAGTAGTGCACAGCGAAATAAAAAACGCTTAGGCTGCTCTGACATGACAAAAGAAAAATTCAAAAATTTCACAGGGTTGAAGCCATATGTTTAGAGAGCGTGGGTTGTGCAACCGAGTAGATCAATCTGATTCGGTAGCCAACGATACATTTGAAAAAACCATGTAAATAATGCACAGAGTAGACAAAACCGATTCGGTAGCCAACGATACATTAGAAAAACCACGTAAATAATGCACAGAGTAGACAAAACCGATTCGGTAGCCAAAAATACATTAGAAAAACCATGTAAATAAGGCACTGACAGAGTAGACAAAACTGATTCGGTAGCCAACGATACATAAAAAAGTCAATAATGCACACAGTAGACAAAAATGATTCAGCAGAAATAAAAAGTCACAGTCCCGTTTTTTAAAAGGCAATACTCTGACTTAACGAGTGTGGGAAGGGCTCCTATATAGCACGGTGCATGGTCTAAGTTCCATAAGAGAACCAACCCCTATCAAGAGATCCGGTCCTGTCTTTGCCTTAAATCCTTACCAACCTCTAAAAGTAGACCCGAAAACAAATTACGAAGCCATATTGTCTGCATTTAGACCAATTACATTGTTTCGAATCTTAACCTGGCGAAGCAATATTGGAAACAAATTACCGAATTCCAGAACAACTTCCTACAAAGTATGAAATTCAGAACGGATACCTCAATAAGGCGCGACTTTGCGCAATTTAAGCCCATTGGACTCCTTACAATTGATAGACAAACACGATTCACTTATCAAATAATACAATAAGTTTACATCATGAAAATGTGAATTACCGGGTGATTTAAAAACGATGATACATTGAGAGATTGAAGAGACATAAACGACCGGAAGCTCTGGTAGAGTTAGCAAGAAACCTATAAATTGTGGTGTATTTCTTGTATACTTTGTGTTCACATATCATGCATACCGTATTGGATTTATTTATTGCTGGTGTTACAGAATACGGTATATATCACAGAGCAGAGACGACGGGCTCTGTACGTCATAAATGCTCTTTCTGCGTCAGTCGTCAAAAGAATCGTCTTGCAGAAAGTCCCACAGTCACTACAACTTATCGGAGCAAGCTTTCAGAAACCATTCATAAGTAAGTCACGCAATACCGACTGACTGCATGTATAACTGACTCATTGCAACGTCTCTATTAATTGTATTTCACTACACAATTAAAAATTTACTAATGAACACCAATAGTAAAACGTCCCACAAATACAACCGTAAACTGGGAAGGTTTGGCTTGTGTTGAAATTGATATTCCATCTGTAAATAAAGAGTTTGCCAGTGACTATGCAAAAACATGCCGCGGTTATACAATACTTTGATGTGTGAGAGAATTTATTCTATTTGATTAAGCTGTCTGTGGTGTGATTCACCTGTTGAACTATACAGTTTGATTGCCCAAGGCTCATATCGCTCAAAATCATCCTAAGTCTTAAGTAGGTAACAATTTAAAAACATTTAGCTGCCTTTCCGATGATTCCCCAAGTCCTTAACATTCCTTTAGCTTTCTGTGTTCAACTATCTATCAGACACATCTGCTTGAATACCTATAATATATATTTATTTACATGTCGCATACATTTCATGTAACTAAATTTAAATACCCACCATGATAAACCTTAGGGTATATACAGGCAATATCTAATGCAAAGCACTGGCGCGCATAAATCGATATTTTATTGATTTGAAAGCGCCATCCAAACCAACCAACCAACCATTCCCCAAGTCTTTCTCAATTTTCAAATATGTAATTCTAGAGTGAGCTTGCCTAAACAATGAATAGAAATAATCTCTTTCCTCTTTGACATTGGGCAATGCATGCCACGTCGCACATACTAATGGTTAAGAGACTTCTGGCATTAGCGCCGGTGTAAAATTGTATTATTTTCCTGTTGCAGATCCCTGCGCTGATGTGACGTGTTCTGGAATATGTGTTCGTCAAAATCTGAACACTTCTGAATGCGCATGCTCACAGAATATACAGAGTACAAATCAGTTTAAGGGACATTGCAAAGGTATTCGTTTCATTTGTTGTCGACAGGTAATGTTATATTAGCCACGTGAAAAATGTTTTAAAATACCATCAAATTATACAATGAGTGACTCATAAGAAGGCAAACGTGCAAAAAAATAATGAATCCATTTCTGAGTATGGTTAACAGGCTTGTTTGATTTTTAAATCGATATGAAGTACTTTCTGTTCAAGTTACCAGCCGTCCGAAAGGGTAGCTTAGGTTCAACTCGAAAACCCGGCTATGCTAATCATTGGTAAATTTTAATTTATTTCGATATGATATCCTATAGATATGACATGGTAGAAACAGGGAAAAAGGCAATTATGGAAATAAACCAAGCTAGAGAATGAACCATAGACGTATTACCCGATTAACGATTCAAATCGGCCTCACCAAACCGGCAAATTATTGGCCATAGTGTTAGTATGCTTAAATCTTTTGTCTGTTGATTTTAGATTACTCCATCCAAATGACAACGTTTCCGAGGTCGTTAATCTACACGAAGCGCTATGGCCTTGCATCCATTCCAGAAAATTTCGCCGACACCCGCTTCAGAGTAGAACCTAAAGATATTGTGTACTCCAGGAGTTATCGCCCTGTAGCTATTTCTACAAACGCACACCAGGGCACCATTTATTTTTCTGACGTCAAATCTAACGTGAGTTGTCTATTCTTGCGATTACCCACTATTTAGTTGTATTACCTTTTTGTTTTTTATTTCCTTAATACGCATTAGGGACATTATGTACAAATTTGTGTCAGAATTATTTGTCTATGTTTTCAAGTAATAATATTAATATTATTTAGGAGTTAAAACCATCTTGCCTAAAAAGCTTACAAATATTTTCCTATGTCTTGCGCGCATTGTGAACTGTTAAAACAATATTACCATGTTACCGGTCAAACTCATAATGCTTGCAGTGTTTCTCAGATACATTATGGCCTGGTGAAACCTTGAAATAATCACAGCTCTAAATTCAAAGTTACCGGTCAAACTCATAATGCTTGCAGTGTTGCTCAGATACATTATGCACTGGTGAAACCTCGAAATAATCACAGCGCTATATTCACAGTTACCGGTTAAACTCATAATGCTTGCAGTGTTGCTCAGATACATTATGGCTTGGCGAAACCTCGAAATAATCACAGCTCTATATTCCCAGTTACCTGTTAAACTGATAATGCTTGTAGTGTTGCTCAGATACATTATGGCCTGGCGAAACCTCGAAATAATCACAGCGCTATATTCACAGTTACCGGTCAAACTCATAATGTTGCAGTGTTGCTCAGATAGATTATGGCCTTGCGAAACATCGAAATAATCACAGCGCTATATTCACAGTTACCGGTCAAACTCATAATGTTGCAGTGTTGCCGAGGTAGATTATGGCCTTGCCATAATCACAGCGCTAAATTCACAGTTACCTTTAAAACTCATAATGCTTGCAGTGTTGCTCAGATACATCATAGCCTGACGCAACCTCGAAATAATCACGGTTAAACTCGTAAAGCTTGCAAACATTATGACTTGGAGAAAACACGAAATAATAACAGCGCTAAATTCACAGTCACTACCGGTCAAACTCATAAAGCTGATCATGTTTGTCAAGTAAATAATGCACTGGCTAAAGCTAGTAAAAACCACTACACAATCTCCACAGTTACCAGCTAACGCATAAAAGGGACATGCTGATTTTCAGGCGATTTTGAAGATGAGCCCTCTAGCTGACACCAAAGTCAAACAGATTGCTCTGACGCCAGGCAAAGTTGAGGGTGAGTCTGAGTTTCAGTTCTATAAAACATTTGACCCCTTTGCTGTTAGAACAACTTTGCCTGTAATGTGATAGCATAGCTTCGTAGCTCTACTTTATGTGCACTTCAATCCTTAATAAGCGGGCGGTTTGAGGGAGCTTCAAGTTGTCCTGGTGCTCTCAGAGCTAAAGGGGAACAGGAAGCCGATCTGTTTGTGGCGTCTGTATTGCGTCCTGTTGTCGTCCTGTATTTGTCTGGTCCTATCTTTGTTTGTCGCCAGTGGTGTCGAGGGTGGTTTCCTTCACCCATTGGGCTGGCACGTCGTCATATAAGTGAAAAACCCCAATCAAACAAACGAACAACCAAAGTTTACAGCCAGTCTATTGTATATTCCTTGGCCTCCATGTATTCTTAATCAGAATTTCAGGGTCGTGGTAGTGGCATTGTTTATCCATAAATTTGTATGCAATTTCATATGATTTATGGGTTTAGATTTTAAAATGTTTTTATTTCAGCGTTTTTATATTATCATACAGATTTATTTTCCAATTCTTAATTTCTGCATAATAAATTTAAGACTTTTCCCAGCACTTTTCTGTTTTAATATATTAGACTTTAAATTTCAACTAATAAAAAAGTTGGCTTACATTAAATCCTTTAAATTTTAAAGTTTGAAGCTTGTGTTTATAGATACATATATTTAACATTTTTTACAGCATTGATAACAAAGCATATTGGTTGGGACAAATAATTTTTATTGTCTATTAATTGTTGGTAGGGTATTTTTATCCCAGATTGACTCAGCTCCAGCCATTTTTCCCCCCTTTAAAAAGCTGCAAAAGTCATGGGATTTGTGGAATATGGCAGGATTAAAACGGAAATGTATTTACCCGTGAAAAGAATTGGACATAGACAACATTTTTGGCATCCCAGGTTACACCACGTTCTTTTGATCTCGAGACACAGTGGTGGCCTTGTCATTTATTTTAACTAGCTATTTAATCATGTATATTAAAGGAAGACTTCAGTTATATCAAAGATGGATTCAAATTTATGTTTGTGGAAATTCAGCACCATGGTACTGAGTACCTGCGTGGTATTTACCCGTGAAAAGAATTCCACGTACACAACGTCTTTGACATCCCAGGTTACACCACGTTCCCATTGTCTCAAAAGACAGTGGTGGGCTCGTCATTTATTTTAACTGGCTATTTAATCATGTATATTGAGGGGGGATTTCAATCAAAGATGGATTCAAATTTATGTTTGTGGAAATTCGGCACCATGGTACCGTGTACCTGCTTGGAATTGTATATAGACTCCATATGAGAAAATCATCTATGTCGACTTATTTTTCATATTGCCATTACCCTTATGGACAGAGCTGCGAAGCCATCAATGTTAAAAAAGTGATATGAAAGTTTTGTTGCCAACAAAAAAATCGGCGGTAGGTAATATGGTGAAAAAATTGAATAAACAGTTGACAATAATTACCTACAGCTGCCCACACAAGTATGCTCTATCATCTGACCGAAAAGTATGGGGCAAAATTCAATATTTATACTGTTAGAATCGATTTTGCTTTAAATAAAACAAAATTGTGTTAGACTAGCACTGTCGCCATCACACATGTGCATACTACATTGACCTTTGCATGACGTGGTGGATAATTCTCACGCTTAATTGCTGTGCGTACTCTGGGTGAAAAAACACGCCTATCTTCGGAAATAGTGAGCACGTGACTGGCAAAAAGTTGAGAGGCAAGGCGATAACAAATTTGGGATTTGCGTTAATTGTTAAAATCCTTTCCAAGAAAAAAAATCAGGTTACTTAAGAAAGTGATTATCAACCGGACTAGGCACAACAGGGCAGTCCGTGCGAGATGGATTACATAGTTTGATTCCACAGGGTGAATTTGCAACGCCCGAAGTAAAATGAAAATAGGGAAAACAATTGTGCCAAGAATGCTATAATTTATAAAATAAGGCTACGATTTGAAAGGGCCTGCGGCCGTGGCTCAGTGGTAGCGAGTGCGCTTCCTGAACCGAACATGCTTCGATTTGCCGTTCACGGGTTCGAGTCCGCCTTTCGACCATCGGGTATATGAGCGAGTCACATGTTGTGGCTCCGGCAATCGCGGGGGTGGTTTTTACGATGTTTCCTCCCGGTTTTCCACGGTAGAATGTAGTGATCAATCCGTCGTATATAAGTGAAATACCCTTGAGTACGACGTTAAACACCAATCAAACAAACAAACAAACAATATATAACATCTAAACAGAGCGTGATGATTTTTTGTCCAATATTGATCCCCACCACCACGATTTCGAAGTACGATTAGATGCGATATGTCGCACTTTTGACCATTAATCATGGTTTTCGTAGAAATATTTTATTCGAGTACGTCTGCCTACCATCAGGTATATGAGAGTCACACCATGTGGCTAGGGCAATCGCCGGATTGGTTTTTACGAGGTTTCCTCCGCAATTAAACAAAGAACAATGTGAAGTGGACAATCCGTCCTCATATAAGTTAATTTCCCATTTTTGAGTACGTCGTTGAACCCAATCAAAGAAACAAAAGCAAACGTTCGCATCCTTTCCGATAAGTCACCACCGACTGTTAAGCTCTGTTGCATTAGGATACGATAGTGGTCCCGATATCTTCACGATGAGGATTGGCAGTGATCACGATTTGAGCTTCAATTGGACCCTGGTGGTTATATATACAGGAGGAGGCGATGGGGGTCCTTCGCCCAAAAATGGGCTTTTATATGAGTGAAACTTGATACGCAAACAAATGCATCAATATTAAATGGTCATATGAAGTCAACTTGATGTATGTGTTTCTGTTTTAGGTGTGGTCAGCGAGTTTGGGATCCATGTGTGTAAAGATTACTCGGTACACATCGGATAGATGGAATTTACTAGATGTCTTAACTCTTTGCTGCTTTTTCCTGGGATTCGCTCTTCGGAATTTCCCGGAAACGTTCGTGGCAGCTCGGTTGATTCTGGCCATTAACCTTTTCGGGTTTTTTGTCCGCCTATTGCACATCTTCTCAGTGAGCAAATTAATGGGACCGAAACTCATTATGATCAACAAAATGGTAAGCTAAAATTTTCAGTTTAGAAAATGGTACAAGATGGCCAGAATGTGGCCAGTCAATTATCTCACATGAATTGGGGGTTGCTGTGAGCATCTTGTATCTTACCATCGATGCTTCCAATGGCCTCGAGTTTGAATTTTTAGCCCATGTCAGACGGTCTTTTATATAACCAATAACTGTTTGTTTGTTTGTTTGGCGGACACTCGTCATGTAATTGCATCTCCTCGCCTTCTGTTTTGGAGTGAGTCAGTCACGCCATGTTGCTCTGGTAATTGCTTCCGTGGTCTTTACGAGGTTTTGCACCGCAACCCGCAAAATCCACAGTGTGAAGTGAGCAATCCTGCATGAGATGCCTTTGAGTAGTATGTTAAACCACACACAAATATGTGGCCAAATATGCCTATGATGTTAATTTTTTATTGTTAAATCCGAAGAAAAATAAAATCAAATCCATACTTAATAAAGGTCAGAGCATCCCAGTATTCCCTATAGCACCAAGCATAGTGACAAGAAGTCGCAGTCAGTATCTGGACATAAAGTAGTAATCAGTGTAAAATATGAAAATAATGCAGCATTTTGTGTTCCTACACTGTATTTCTCACATCTCCGCGCTGGCTATATAAGTAGGTACAATTGAAGTAGTCAAACTGACTATACTTTAATATACAATGGATGAACACAAAATTTCTACCGGAACAAACACATAAGCATTTTATCATAATGTTACTGCTGCTTGTTGTTTTAGTACAGTGCCGTGATGAACGTGATTCAAACAGTTAAGCTCAGTGTTAATCACCAATGAATCCAGACACTATCGAGCGGAGGGTTGGGAGGGAGCTATCTGTTGCCCTGGTGCTCGCAGAGCTAAGGATTAGCATGATGCTGATCCGTTTGGGGGGAGTGGCTCAGTGGTAGCTAGTGCGTTTCCTTAACTGAACCTGCTTCAATTTACGGTTCACCAAATCGATTCGTCAATCGCGGGGGTGGTATTTACGAGGTTTCCTCCGTAGTAAGGCTGTATACGGTGTGAAGTGGACAATCCGTTAATATTAGTGAAATACCCTTGAGTAAGACGTTAAACACCAACCAAACAAACTCATCTGTTTGTGATGTCTGTATAACCTCATGTAATTGTCCTGTTTTTTTTCTCTATGTTTTCTTCGTTTGTTGCCAGTGGTATCGATGGTTGTTTCCATCATTTGGGCTGGCACTCGACATGTGAGGGAATTAACTTTAAGTACAGCGTTAAAATCCCAAACAATCAAACAAACAAAGTATCTATTGAAATTACTTTTGTTATAATTCAGATGCGGGATCTGGTATCGTTCATGGGAATCATGTGTGTGTTTATCCTGGGTTATGCCGTCATGTCCCAGGCCATCCTTTACCCGAACGAAACCCTCCGTCCAATGCTTGTGATAGATGTCCTCCGTAAAGCTTACTGGCAGATCTTTGCTGAGCTGTTTCTGGAAGAAATCGAAGGTATGGCGAACTGACAAACGGGTGCGAAATACGCCTAACAGGATAAGTTTTCTGGGTTTGCCAGCTACAAGCTTGTGCAGCCGCCGATCGTGAATGTCCGTGGCTTAGTGGTTAGCGTGTCCCTACTTATCCTACTTCAACCAATCATTTACCCATTATGTTAAAACACTGTCATGTGAGTGAAAAAGACAAGTACGGCCTTAAACCCGCGCAAACGATACCACAAATATTATATTTAGGGGCTTTTGTCACGTGTCCTTAAATCACATGACGAATCTTATCATTATATGGCGTTTTCCTTTCAGAAATGTTCCAATTTCAAAACGGGGCGCAAGATATTTTGAGAGAACCAAATACTTCCACCCAAGTCCGAAAGTTCCTATATCCCCTCTCTTGTTCTGTACTTTTCTCATTCATCTAACACGCAGTCATAGGAGTGAACAAATTTAAGTACTACATTAAACCCCTATCACACCATCAAACAATGCCTAATATCGGTAACGAAAAATCGCCCGACACATGAATACATTAATATTTGTTTTAATGTCCCGTATTAGGTGACGGTGTGTGTGTGAGTAGCAGCAATCAGAGATGTCCCACAGAAGAGGGTAAAATTGCTGTTCCTATTCTACTGGCTTTCTACATGTTGCTGACCAATGTGCTCCTATTGAATCTCCTGATCGCCATGTTCAGGTAAAGTCACTTTTCATGCAATGATTGTAATATCCACCATTACCTCGCTGTTCATCTCTGTGAAGCCCTCTGGCTAAGGGCAGTTTGTTTGAAGAGTAGCAATGCTGTCTTTACTTGGCACTGGAGGAAAGTTTGCTTTCCAACATTATTGAAACGCTTTACGGCTTGGTTGTGCTAGTGTCAATTATTGTGGGATACACCACTGTCATATGAGTGAAATACCCTTATGCACGGTGTAAAACACCAACCAATCAATCAATCATTTCTGTGAAAGGGTCTCCCTACTTATTTATGCAGGCGGTTGAAGGGAGCTTCATGTTGCCCTGGTGCTCTCAGAGCTCAAGGGGAACAGGAAACCAATCGGTTGTGTCTGTATATATTGCGTCCTGTTGTTGTCCTGTATTTGTCCCGATCTGTCTTTGTTTGTTGCCAGTGGTGTCTACGGTGGTTTCCTTCACCCATTGGGCTGGCACCTCGTCATATAAGTGAAATACCCTTGAGTAATACGTTAAACCCGAATCAAACAAACAAACACTACTTATTTGTGGCTGTAGTTTATTGGGTTAAGGGTCTATCTTGAGCACAGCTTTAAACACAAATCAATCAATCGATCTCGGGTTCAAGTCCGCCTGTCGACCTCAGGAATATATGCGAAACACGGTGTGGCTCCGTCAATGGTGTGGCTCGGGCAATCGCGACCTGGATCAGTGCCATAAGCTGTTCTTTCTGTATTTAACCAACAACTAGTGTGAAAGCGGCAATATTTCTGAAGTATGAGGCTTTTGGGTATTGTTCTTTTTCTTCATCTGTTGAAGCCCTCTGGCTAAGGGCAGTTTGTTGGAAGAGAAGCAATGCTGTATTAACTTAGCACTGCATGTAGGAAAATTAAATTTCTGGCATGACTGAAACGCTTCACATCTTGGTTTAACCAGTGTCAAGTAAAGTTGGATTACATCTACTGGGGTCATATAAGTGAAATATATATCAACCAATCAAAAAAATACCATTGCTATTATTATTTTTTTTTTTTAATTGCGCAAATTAGTTGAGATTGGCTATGAGGGATCCTCAATTTCAGAGATTCCTAGGCCTTTTTTTAAAACCTGCTTGGTGTAGATATATTGAACACCTGAAGAAAAAATTGACAGTTTTAGCAAGATTCCATTTTTCCACGATCAAACAATCTATATTGTTATTTTTCTCTTGGTCCACAGTAATACATTCACAAAGGTACAGGACCAGGCTGATTTGCACTGGCATTTTCAACATTATAAATTAACCCAGGAATATGAAGACCGGCCATTCCTCCCTCCTCCTTTCATCATCATATCTCACTTATATCGACTGATAAAAGCCTGTAGAAGCTGCAAATTCTCTGGAAATGCAGGATTTTGTAAGTTATTTTGTTCTCAACGCAGTAATCTGCTACATTTATTTGTATGTCCGCGCCCTTGGTTTAGGGGTTTTAAGTCTGACTCATAGTGTTGTAGTTAAGACATCTGTCGTCAGTTTGGCAGAATTCAAAACCCGATCCGCCGCAGGGTTTAAACACCATTCTAACCCGAAAAAAATGCAATAAAATGTAGATCTCCGGCAGCATTAAAAGTTCCTGTTCCTAAACCACCCTTGTATGCAGTAAACTGTCAACAACAAATCAGAAATAGGAAGTTGTTTCCCCTGGCATCGCGTGCTGCCATGACAACGCCATCAGACTCAGCTGAGATTTAAAACAGCGAAAAACGCTGTCATATAAATAATATAGCCTTGATTACGACGTTCATTTTTATTTATTTTTTTTTTTTTTTTAGTGAAAGACCCGGATGAAGGTTGTGGAAAAACTGATCGTTCTTTGGATATCTTCGAGGAGAACAGACGAGATGAATTTGTTTTGGAACAGGTCAGAAAAATGATGGAAACTACAGATTTTAGGGTTAAAGACACTTTACAAAGGTATAAAATCACCTGTTGCTACTTCCAGCTTTATATATCTCTGAGATACCAATTCTAGGCTGATTTTATTCCTTACCAATACCGAATATATTGTTGGCTATATATTTGACAGTACTTTAAACTCAATGATAACGTCATTACCCTCTCTCGAGATGTTTGTGGGTTACCCATAACACAACTCGAGATTAAGGTATATTAAGACACTTGTCTGTGAGTTCGTATAGAACATAGGATGATTCATCGATTTTAATTATCTACATGCCTGTGCCAGTGTGACTGCTTTTTAGAGGTAAACAATTATTGATTACTTGGAAATTCACAGATTTCCACACTTTGTCTGAGGTATAGCTGAAGTGTCAGATATTTACCTTGTCATACATTAGGTGTGCATTATAATGTATACAAATGTTATAATACAGATTGCTTCAGTTTCTATTGGTGGGTGGTTGGAGGGAGCTTCATGTTACCATGGTGCTCTCAGAGCTAAAGGGGGACATGAAGCAGATCAGTTTGTGGTGTCTGTGGCGTTCTGCTATTGTCCTGTGTTTGGTTCGCGATGTCTTTGTTTGTTGCCAGTGGTGTCGAGGGGGATTTGCCTCATTCATTGGGCTGGTACGTTGTCATATAAGTGAAATACCCTTGAGTACGAAGTTAAACCCCAATCAAACAAACAAAATCAGTTTACATTATGAAATGTATAATGTTTATCGTCATATAAGAAACATTTTGTTATTCCCACCTGAAAAACGAATGATAATAGACTTATATAATTTGACAGGAAATATAAACGCAATCAAATCGTCCAGTGAACGAGAGGGGGAACTGGAGGCCTCCCTGGCGGAGAGGTCTAGAGTGTTGGCCTTCGCTCTAGTGAGTGTATGCTTCTGGTCTACAGATTCCCCTCACCTAGCTCTGGGGTCGCGGGTTCGATTCCTGTGAACCGTATGTAGGTTGGTATGCCAGCAACCAGCGGAAAGTCATTGGGTTTTCTGGGTTAATTTACTACCCAGTTTTCCTCCTACAATAATGCTGGCTACTGATCTGTAATCAGGATTTAATTCTGTTGATCCAACATTGGATAAATAAACATGAATTGGTCACTTTTTAGAACAGAGCTGGACGAAGAGGACGGAAGCTTTTGGGGGTTTTTTTTTCCTCACAATAAAGCAGCTCTCTTGTTTGTTTTTTTTATAGAATAGAGACTCTGACAACTAAAGTGGATGATATACAAAGGTTCAGATCATCTCATGCTGAAACAGAAGACGACGCTCATATTGGACGGAATGAATCTTTTGAACTCGAAGAAAAGCTGAAGCTCAACGAACGAATAGATTTTCTAGAAGATGAGGTTAGTTTGGAGGATTTTTGCTTTCTATGGAGAGTTCACGGCAGATGATCGAGCCGATCTAAATGTACCCTGTAGGGCCCGCGGCCATGGCTTAGTGGCAGCGAGTGTGCTTCCTAAAATTACCCTGTTTCGATTTACCATTCACCGGATCGAGTCGGCCTGTGGACCATCAGATATATGGGCGAGTCACATGTTGTGGCTTCAGCAATCGCGGGGGAGGTTTTTACTAGGTTTCCTCCCGGTTTTCCATCGTAATAAGGCTGTCTAAAGTGAGAAGGGGACAATTCGTCGTCATATAAGTGAAACACCCTTGAGTACGACGTTAAACACCATACAAACAAAATCAGGTACCCTGTAACGATGCTCGCTGATAAGTGAATATTTATATGTACCTTTTGTTTTTATTTGCTGAAAAAAGGGGGTGGTTTTTCTGAGGATAGTCAGAACGACACTGTCACTGTTAATTAGGTCTTGCCATTTGAGGCGTTTCAAACTGCAGTCGTTTGTATCTAAACTACTCACAAAAAGTTATGGATCACTATGAGAAACAGGTGAGTGATAAAACTCAATTCCTGGTCAGCTGTAAGTGGGCGATGTTGTGTTTTTTTCTCGAAATTGAACCCAATTTTGTGCCGTTCTCCATAAGGCATTGAATTAAATGTTTGCAAAACTTCAACGCATTGGCTTCTTTCTTCTGAAAGTTATGACTTTTGGTGCAAGTGATCCTAACTTTTTTGTGAGTAGTTTATAAGGGTCGAAGCTGTTTAACTGACTGTCTACTAAACAGCTGTGGAAATCGATCAAATTTTGTGTAAGGACTTAGACTAAAAACAGCTAAGAGAGAGTTTAACGGGATTTTTAACAGTAAACCCCCACAATTGCTGGAGCCACATCATGCCACTCACTCATTCATATATCTAGGGTTGACATACCGACTCGATATTGTGAACGGTTCATTGAAGTAGGCTTTAGAAGGCGCACTCGCTAACCACTAACCCATAGTCGCTGTCTGCGGTATAGAAACCAAAGTTGAAGATTGTTATGGCCTCTTGTTCTGATAATTTGTCCACTCTGTTTCATTGCACTATCGATGTACCGTTATCCGCCTACTGTATATGAGTCACACGAT
>JARFOD010091137.1:0-17793 GCA_031763545.1 Mopalia muscosa | reverse complement strand
CAGGCCAATTACAAGATGATGGATTGATTGGTGTTTTACACCGTGCTTAAGGGTATTTCATTCATATAATGGCAGTGTATTCTCACTTTAGGGTATCTCACTTCTAGGACACAATGTATTCTAATAGATTGGACATACCTTGGTCCCTGTTGCGTCCAACCTAAAATACGGTCACATGGTACAGTGAATACAACGTCTTTTGACAACTCCTCCACCATGGCAATTGTTTCCATGGCAATACCTAGCTGACAGTCAATCTGTGTTGACCAACCAAAATCTTCAACCTTCAAAAACAGAGAAGTTAAAGAACATGATTGATGCATGTGTAAATCGACTACACTTTCTGCATATAAATGAAAAACTGTTTTGTAATCTTAATAAGGATATAATTATTTTTTACCTTCTAATCAGTAAAATAATGACCAGTATTCACTTGTAGTTAGTTTTATTATTTGTAAATTAGATATACATAATTTGTCAGAACTGAAATTAAAATAAAGAGTTCTACTTTTGCCACATTCACCATTGATATGTAGAGGACATAAGAGAAATTTTGGAATTTACTGAGCTAGACATCAAAACAGACCGGGTCGACTTGACCCGGGAATGAAAATCCCTGTCAATTCATGGCATACATTGATTTTTCTATGTAGACTGAATCTGACTTACCTGTACAGGCCAGATGATAGCTCCACGAGCAAACAGATCAGGAGTGACCTTCTGTTTTGTTCTCTCCTTCTTACGACCACTCAACCCAAATTTACCTGAAAAAAAATAAAAAAGTTGATGTCAGACAAATTTGATTAAAATGACTACAAAAGTTATCTAAAGTTATCTACCTTGTCATATCTTTTTCATGGATGGACTATGCTGAGTATGAGGATGTCTCATAAAGATGAACAAGTGCCTCATAATGTTTGTCTTTTTTAAAGTTATTATTCTTTCTCAGGCTATGAATTACTCTTTGCAAATTAAAAAAAAAAAAAAATTATATAAAGGCGATATATCAGGATGGAGGTAACTCTTAAATATGATAGTGTAATAAGACATTTTTTTATTTATAAATATCTGAACTTTGACACAGTCAAGATTTTTTTGGGTGGCAATAAAAATAAGTAGCCCCATAAAGACAAACACATATTGAAAAGTGTTTTGCTCTGACACAGAATGCAATTTCTAATGCTATGAACAGAATAATTTATACTACAAGTTAAGCTTATAATAATTATAGGCAATTATTTATATTTTTAAGCCAGAATATATCTGAATTCATTAATTCGGAATCGTTTCACCTTTCTAAACCCTTGAGAAATAACTTACTTAGTTTGGATCCAGAATCAAGCGTTGTTGTTGTAACATAATTTGAAGCTAAATCCTTCATGTACTCTTGTCTTGTCCTTGTGGCCATAGCAATAAATTTCTCAGAGCGGTGAACGGCATTCTCTCCATTGATCACTTTAACAGACAAGTTTAATTCAATTAAGAACAAAATAAAAAAACTATTTTGCATCCCAACACTGACTTTATCCAAAAGTCAAAAAAACTAATTTTGGTTTGTTTTACCAAGATAAGGTGCTACTATATATTTTGAGTAAATCAAGAGGTTCACTGGGACTTAAACCTAGGACCTTTGGGATACAGATCCAACACTCTAGCGACTGAGCTACAGAGGTTCACAACAGAATAAGTCACGAATTCTTACTCAGTGAAGACGGCAATCGACTTTCTGTCTACATTAAGCACGGACACAATAGTTATCTGTTTTGTTGAAGTTTGGAGTGCCTTACTTTTTGCAGGTGAAAATCCAATTTTCTCACAGAAATGTTAGATCTGGTGTTCTCAGTGGACATAAACAAGTTAAATGAAGTGGGTTTAAGAAAGAACAAGGGTTCTACACTTAAACAGCAGATGTAAAAGATCAAGCATCCATACAACTCCCAGAGCTAAGTTGAACACAGGGTAATTTCCTGCAAACATCTGAGCTCTTTGCCAACTAATACAGCAGAGAAAGATTGAGGCGATGTTGACAACTTTCTGCTTCGTAATGTAGTGTTTATCCAGTGGAAGGATTCCTTATTTACAAATCAGCCTCCATGTAAACAAGCCAGCCCCCTTCTTGGTGTAATCTCCTACAGACATTCAAACTAGAGCCCTTCTCAAATACATCACACGATTAACTACTGTATGTCAGCGTGACAGGATTAGGCCCTCAGTCAAGTTAGGCAATACATTATGAAATAGACAAGAACTGGGTACAAAAAAGAATAGGCATTACCACATGTGGGATGATTTCACCTTACCGATTTTAACATACATGCAAATCAAAGGATGGAGCCAAAAGATTCCTCAATGCAGATACTGTTAAATTAAGATGTTTGATATTGTGTTTGCATGTTTGGGTTTTTTTATTTAGTGTAAAAACAAGAGGAAACCTTTTAATCTTTCTAGATAAATCCATGAAATAAAGCAAATACATAATAACATTGCTCCTTTAAAATAAACATATGGGTAGCTTATTTAATTTAGTATTGACAACCAGTGCTAGAACAAGCACTTGTCAGTAAAATCAGATAATGCATATACACACAAAAAATCTTCAAATACAGCATTGTAGAAAAGGAGAATTACATCAACTTAACAAAAGAACAGAAAGGTAAAAGTAACATGATTCCAAAAAATGTACATTTAACTCAATATCTAGAGATGATGCCACAATACATAGAGACATATCAAGTCAAATGATTGATTGCTTGTTTGATTGGTGTTTCACATCATATTCAAGGGTATTTTACTTATATGGTGACGGGTTGTCCACTTCACACTGTCCCTTGCCTAATTGCAGTAGAAACTGGGAGGAAACCACCCCAGCAATTGCTGGAGCCGTGTTGTGTGACCTACTCATATACCTGATGGTCCACAGGTGGGCCTGATCTCATGAATGGTACATTGATTTGTGTATTTGATTGGGGTTTAACATCTTACTCAAGGATATTTCCCTTATACGGCAACGGATTGTCCAATTCACGCTGTTCCTGGACTTATCACAAAACATTGTGAAAACCACCTGGCAATTGCTGGAGCCACATTGTGTCACTCACTAATATACCTGATGGTGGAAAGGTGTACTCGATCCCGTGAATGGTACATCCAAGTAGGATTGACAAGTGCACACACTATCCACAATGCAGTGGCCGCGGGATTCCAGTGAAATGAAAATTTAGCTTCTTTTTTTTTCTTTTCCAGAATTACATGTACACTACTTGTGTATAAGGTATATCTTTCTAGTAGAATGAATGGTAAATTTGTCTCACCTTTGGCAAGTAAGAAATCTGTAAATTCCTGAGATTTGGTGAAGAATATTCCATCTGGGATTGGAGGTCCAAATGGAGGCACATCTTTTGATCGACTCACAGCAACACTGTAAGAAGAGAATGACTTTCTTTAAATTTGATAAAAATAATAATTAAGCTCGGATAAATGTTGCAATACAATAGTCAAATATTCAAAATCTTTCCTGGCCAAAAAATAGCATGACTGCTTTAATTTCATAATGCTGTGTTGAAAAAGGTTCACCTGTTTTGACTTTGGGTTATGTGACAAGGTGCCAGATCAATAGGTAAATGGAATCACCCTAACATAAAACAATAGCAAGATAAGCCCAGTCATTGTAAAGTAAAAAGAAAAAAAATAGACAGGGAAAAGCCACACTGGAACGGTTTTGTGTGGCCTCTTAGCTATGAAAACTAACAAGAAGTAGCCTTTGACCGCTTTCGCATACATGTATACTAGATAGGAATCAACAAGAACCAAAACAGCGAAATATTGTATGTTATGTGATTGAATAGGCTCTTTAAATACGAAGCACTAAAGCCTGAAATATTTTACAGACAGCAATGGTGCAAATTAACATTTTTAAGGAGTTAATCTTATGAACTTTTGAGCAATAACATAAAAAGAAACAAATTAGGATTGTTTCCTTACCTATATTTGACATTTTCTGTGTTTGGATTATGCACTTTAACGATAATAAATACATGTTGAAAATGAGAGCGTATGGTTTTAGGTGTGAACGGTTGAGCCCCAGCCTCCTGGAACACCACGGTTACAATGTCATTCCCAATGTGACGCTTGCGTAGCAACTGAAATAAAAAGGAGTTTTTTTTATGAATATAACGATGTGACAATAACTTCAATAATTAAGATTTAAGTATGCAATATTTTTTGTTTATCATAAATTATTTAACCTGAATCAATGCATTTTAAGAAAAGGAGATAATCTGGAGACTTGTCTTCGTTTTACTTTGACAAGATCTTTTCATCTTGAAATAATTTGAAAAAAGTACATGTATATGTAGACTAACTTTCCTGGGTAAGTCTTAGGTGTCAACAAAGTTCTGTTAACAGGAATGGATTTTCACACAGGGAAGATGTACTGATGTTGCTTTCATGAAGCACAAAAACAAATTGTCATAGTTTGATGGAACTTACCTGTTGTCTGTTATTCGGTGTAAAAGGTAGGAAAGTTGAAACGTGGAACATTATTTCACTGTTGTTGAATTTTGTATATAATGAATGGGTTCCAGTAGAGTCAGCTAAAACACAAAGAAACAAACAAAATTGGAATATCTAATACTAAATATAACAGAACCTGATGTTTAAAAATTATTTAACATACACAGTGTAATTCTAAAAAAAATGTCAAATGTTTTGACTCCACATTATCAATTACATGTATGAGGAATAGGAGACGAGTGAATCGGCTACTGAGCTTGCCAGATTAGAGCTCAACAAGAGGGATAACTCATCAAACTAAACAAGAATATGTTTCTTTATCAAATTGCAAGAAATGGTAGGCCAATATACCTCTCTTGTCCCTCATAACTAAAGACGTCTGACATGCCTACACAAATTATGCCACGTCTGTGACTATGTAAACACACACACATGCAACACAGTACTGTAGTGTAATTAAAACATTAAGTTTAATAGTGCATAGCGAAGGCAAATGTAATTTTTCACCTGTTAATGAAGAATAAAAATGGTATCTTACTTTTGTTATCTAGTTGTGCTCTGTATTTGTCAAAACCTTTTAATCGGACTCTTTCGCCAAGACAACTCAAAAACTCATCAAATGCAGCACTCCCGTTCTCTGTAAAGAATGAGAATATTCAACATCAACTTTGATATATATATTTCATGTTATGTTACCTTTATGAAGATGATAGATGTATATCATTATTTATGTTTGAGGATTAACAGTCGAATAACAGGACCCCAGCCCTATGGATGAAAGAAACCAAAGACGCCCCAAACAGATCATGTTGCCTCTTAGCTTTGGTTGTTTGATTAGGGTTTTACACCATTCTTAAGATTATTTCACTCACATGACAGCGTGCCTGCCCAATGGGTGAAGGAAACCAACAAGACACCACTGGCAACAAACAGAAACATTTAGGGGCAAATACACACACTCACAGGACAATAAAAAAGACATCACAAACATATTGACTTCCTGTTCCTCTTGAGCTCAGAAAGCACCAGGGCAACAGGAGGCTCTGAGAGCCCCTGAGCAGAATGGAACTCCTTGGCACCATCAGCAGTATCTCCGTTAAGTATCCTACTCGCAGAAAACTCATTGTTAAGGACACTCAATGGTGACCTCAAAATGTTTGTTTGTTTGTTTGATTGGTGTTTAACGTCACTTATACGACGACGGGCACAAATACAGAACATTACAATCAAATCTGCTTTCTGTTACCCTTTAGCTCTGCGAACACCAGGGCAACAGAAAGCAGCCTCTTTTCTCACCTCTTACGATCGACCGAGGAAGCTGAGGGAGTATTCTGAAGGGCCATGGCCCACCCACTCCCTCAAGGGGCTCCTCAAAATGAATTAACTAACAGCAACTTGAATAAAATAATTGTGAAACTAACCATTATTATACATTTCTTCCTCTGTTGACTGATCAGTAAGACAATACATCACCCCAACTTTGTATGTAGAAGATATCTACAGGTGAAAATAAACAGAATTATGAAACATGTTAATTAATCATAGTATTAATATTAAATGTTTCAAATGAAGACTATAAGAGCATCTATTTTCTATATTCAATGTAAATTTCAAGCAATATCAATCGCAATACATTACACTTTGTAGAAGGTTTTTAAAGTCATTCTAGTTTTATTTATCCGGCCAGCAAATGATCATGATTTAGCATTTTGCTGAACTCCAAAAACGGTAAATTTTTTTTCGCTTTGAAACTACATGAAATGCAACGAAAGTTTAAAATCTTTTCAAACAATTGAAAGGAAAATTACATTTAGTTATAAGGCTGTAAAGTTGTTACTTCTAATCATATAATTCATCAAAATGAAAATTATAAAAAATAATCTTTGCAATAAATTTTTGGTAAATAGGGTACTAAAACCAATATTCTAAACTAGTTTACATACAATGATTTTTGTGTCTTTTAGATAGTGAATGTCAACAGCATTTTTTGTTATTTTGGGATAACACTTTCAAAGTTTGAACAGATTCTAGATCAAACAATTTTGCAGGTTGAAAAACGTCCAGAAACGCATCAACCTTAGAGTAAGGCACCGAATCCCCAGCAGTAAATGCTGGTCACCTAGACGATTCAGCCACCTGGCCTTCTACAGAAACTGTAGATTACATAGTTCTAAATGCATACCTGATTTACAAATTTAAAACAAACAAAGCTAAGTTTTTTACCCCTTGTTCGTCCAGTTTAAGAAGCTGTTCAGCTGTTTTAATGCCCGGTGTTGCCAGGCGTAAAGAGGAGAGTTGTAATTCAGGCAATGTATACTCGAGGACATCTTTGAGAGGTGGACCTCGAGAGCTACTCAGACGACTAGAAGATGGCACCGCTTCCTCTATTATAGCACCACGTAATGCTGTCAACTGTAATCAGAAACATTCATATACATATTGATTGGCTCACTGGTGCTCTAGTTAATGACATGACATTTTTTTTACTCTGACATTACTTAATAAGCTGTGAGCACACACAAATATAGCCAATTCCTTCTTCTTAGCCTCCTTCCAGTCTATCTCAACCTGTGGTGAAGGTTGGAAATTGATCTGCCTCTATTGCCAGCATCTCAAAACATATATCTGAGTTGACACTTAACACTTGTACATGTATTTGTAAGGACTTGTATTTTACCTACCTACATGTACAATAAATCTTTTCTGGTGTTTTTCAATTTTAGTTTCTATTTAATATTAGTGTACTCACAGGGGTGGAAATGTTTTAATATTCAATCTGAAATTTTTATAATATTGTGCCATTTAACACAATGCTAAATTATTTATAGGACCTACATGTATCCTGCAAATGTATAGAAATGCAAACCCGGAGTCATATTACAGCATACCATTAACCATTATCATGCTTTAAACATATTTTTTAGTTTAGTCTTACTTAAAGTTATTTTACTCATTTAATTGATTACAAGCCATATGGGTGTAGGATTTTGTTGGGGTGTACCCTCATACTCAAGGGTATTCTTATAATACAACAAATTGTCCACTTTAAACTGTTCTTCACCGAATTGTGGTGGAAAACCTGAAGGAAACCTTGTAATAACTATCGTGTGTCTCACTCATATACCTATATAATGTGGGTATAGGAAAATATCCCTACAAAATTATTGACTTTCTGTAACTCTTTATCTGAAGTGAGTTCTTCTTTGCAAACATGCCACATCAATGTGAATAACAAAGCTAAGTTTGTTTGTTTGATTGATTGGGGTTTAGTGTCGTACTCAAGGGCATTTCCCTTATATGACCACACAAAAGTAAATAATAAGAACAAACAAGGAGACATTTTCTCAGACCAAGGCAAGTCTTGGTTATTCAGTAGATAAAAGTCAGTAAAATACCAGAAACACTTGGTACACAGATTTCTTCAATTACACAATGTTTTTAACTTAAATTACTCAAGAGGGCAGGAAATTAGACATGGCAAACAAATGGAATGTTTTAAAACTTGAAAGGGGTGGTTCATGGTACGCCCTTCAGTCCATTAGGTAACCAACAGCATGGCCCAGATTAAGTAAATAGGAGTTCAAAGGTAGACAATTTGGGTTAAATGTGCAAATACATTATATGTTAATGGTGTTCATCATGGGTTTGAATCCATATGCAGACTCTAAATTTCTCTACAAAAAATTAATACAGTGTCTTGAGTATTAACATACTACATAGTTCTAACTTATTCAGTTTAAGACATAGCAATTTTGCGAATTTATATATCATTTTTAATGGTAATGCAATGTTTTCAAATATACATGTACAAGAAGAGAAAATTGTAATTTATATCCTCAATAAATAAATAAATGAGCAGGTCACATATATTCTCTTATCATGGGGTAATTTTATTGTGTGAACTGACTAGGCTACAGTAATGGTATTGTTTTGGTGTAAATAATATGAGTTATGAATATGAAAAAATGTGGACCCCAAAACAGCCAAAACCAAATGACACAATATTGGACATTAAAAGATGTTATTCTGTATAAAAACTAATCCTTGTCTTTAACAAAAACAAATATTTATTGTCAACATATATTATTAATCTTTATAGCTTTACTGTTGATGTGAACAAAAATGTTACTTTTGGGAGTGAATGATGCTTCCCCTCAGCTCAGATAAATAGAAAACTGGAAGTGCTAATCAAGCACCTGTCAAATATAAACCCATATTCAGGCTGCTTTGACAGTATTAATATCCCATTGTACAATGTTGGTGTGATAGTCTCTGGTGACGCAGTAATTATTGTCCCCAAGTAAGCCATAAAAGTGGAGGCAAAGTGAGTTATCTAAATGTGGCTGATAAATTTGTTTTAACCTTTGAGAAACTGACATGATTGAGGCACTATGAACAGTGCTTAAATGACCGCCCCTGGATCCAAGAATCATGTCAGATACATTTGATGAACGCTTCATACAGATCTGTACAAAACAACACCAAACCGGCAGATAAATTGCCATGTTTTAATAGATAATTTTTTTGGTTAAGTCTGACACTCCTAGTGACACTGTCAATACAGGTTTTCCATAGTCAAATCATAGCATCCACAATACAAAAATTCCTTTGCCTTTTTGCGTAAAAGCCCATTGTATTGATTTTTGTTGATTTCATCAAACACTTGAAAGTTTTCACTGCTGTATAATAACCTTGTATTACTGAATGAATGGGTGATTTTGTTTGATTGGGGTTTAACGTCATACTCAAGGGTATTTCACTTATATGACACACTGTTCCTTGCACGATTAGTATTACAGTGGAAAACCGAGAGGAAACCTCATAACCACTCGCAAAAGTTCTATATATTGTTTATTAGAAACCTTTAATAAATATTGAATATTTTCATTTCCACACTTTCCAAGAAATACTACCTTTTGTCCTTACACATTATGAATTATAACATGAAACCATATAAACATTAGATGTCACTATGACAGTATAATTCTTTATGAATTATTAAAAAATATGTAGGCTTATATTCTATAAATGTGAACAGAATGATGCCAAATCTAAAAAATATTCAAGTAAATTTTAGTATTACCAAATTGGCAAATCGATATAACTGAAAGATTCTTTGTTGAGGTTAATACTACCTCATGTGCTTTAATGTAGCCTGGCCTACAGGCATACATGTAAAGATCCACTTACAGGCTTGACCACTACAAATATTTCCCCACAAATTTAACTTGACCTCGGACGTTACAAAGCCAGAGACACAGCCTCATGCTAATAGCATTCACTGTAGAAAGAACCCGGACACTGTTCAATAGAGCTAATATTTACAATTGCTGTGCAGAGAATGTCAACAGAAATGCTGATGTGAATGCCAAGGTACACATGTTCCGGAACTAAAACTTTGTTAGTCAGTGGCATTGTCCATGAAAGAACACTACATACATGTACATGTATGTGCGCATGTTTAAAATAACTCCCTCCTCCCTTATCTAGCGTGCATGTATGTATGCCGAAATACAAGCAGGTTTATATCTAAATGTGTGAACAATATGTCTGCCTCACCAAGCCAAACCCTGCTCTTTAATGTTGGATTTACTTTTTAAATATTTCCACAAAAATTTCCTCTATGAATCGATTGTTCATGATAGTTCTCTGCAGAAAATGTACAATGTTAGTTTGTATCACAAAATTAAACAAGTCATTTTTTTCAAAGAAAAACAAAGTGTGGATGTGTTGAGCAAGCTCTGAATAAATTTGGGGCAGGAGGGTAGCAAAATTTGTCTTCTCTACGTCTACGTTTTGTGTCCGTTGTTTAAATATTCATATTGAACTTTATCTTGTATTACTTTTTGAGGTTATCATGTAATGTCATAATAGTAACATATTTAACACAAAGACTCTTACGCTTAATCTGGCCCATAAATTGATTTTGGACGGTTTGGTTTTTTTCTTCCATCCATAGAGAAATCTTTTTTCCATCCTAAGTTCATCAAACCCCATAATTAAGGTTTTATTCTGCGATGTTTGAATGTTGGCTACCAGGGCAGTCTAGTATGGAGATTCAAATCTTTTATTTTCCTGATTTTGGAATTTGGAACTGATTTGATGAAAATGACTATATATCCTTGTTATTAACCCTTATTAGGATGCATAATATTCTGGCCAAGCCGCCAAGGTGTTTTCCAAGAACAAAACTTGACTAGAAATCCGCCTCCCTGTAGTGTATGTGCCCAGTCCTAATACAAACTCCTATCATTTTTATCAGTGCTAATTTATATTAACAAAATAACATACTAATTGTAATAATTACCTCACTAGTTCTACAGATAATCCTGTAATGATATTGTCCGTAATCTGCTCTGCCGTTGTTGTTGTCACGCTCATCTAATCGTTCACGTCGTATGCTCACAGCTACAGGACCCAAATTCTCATCAATACCAAAATAATTCTGATGATCTGCAATTCAAACAATAATTCTAAGCCAAATTCACATACATGTAAACAAACAAAAAGAACTTAATGTAAAGGGATCAAAAAAAGGTACAAATATACATGATTTGGCAGAATTGGTGTTTTACGACATATTAAAGGACCTGATGATACATTGTGGCAACTGTTAAACAGTCAGACTAACTCAACCATGAAAGTGTTTTGTTTTGTTCAGTAGGAGAAATATCATCCTTATATGGCTATGCCAAGATAAATATAAGCATACATAATAGAGTAACTGGGACATATATTTAAAAGGATAAATTATAAACCTAGTATTGAGATAAACATACAAAGTAACAGTACTGGTAACTGGTTAGCATGTACATATATACTGTTCTTATCACTTCAATGCTCAGGGAAGTCAAACCTACAAGGTTTGTTTGTTTGTTTGATTGGTGTTTAACGTCGTATTTTTATAGGGTATTTCACTTATATGAAGACGAATAGTCCACTTCACACTGTACACAGCCATATTATGTGGAAAACCGAGAGGAAACCTAGTAAAAACCACCCCCGCGATTGCCGGAGCCAGAACATGTGACTCGCTCATATACCTGATGGTCGAAAGGCGGACTCGAACCCGTGAACAGTAAATCGAAGCATGTCCAGTTCAGGAAGCGCACTGGCTACCACTGAGCCACAGCCACGGGTCAAACATTCAAGGTCACAGAACTCTTATGCTTAATATTATAGGGTAATTCTTTGTTTACCATTTTGTTAAATGTGTTGTATAAGCTTATATGTCATAACTGTGTAAGTTTAAAGTAGAACAAATTTCTTCTCTACATATATGACAACATCGCTTGACATTGGCTGTCAGTATTAGTTGTTTTATTAGCAGCAACGAGGTTACTATAGCATGGTGCTAATAATATTCACTTATACAACTGTTGAAAGAAAATAACATTAACAGTTCATTTATAACTATATTTCAGGTGTGCTTTGTGTTCAAACTTTCTTAAATCTTTAATTTCACTCGATACAAATAGAGGGGAGGATGTTAAAAAAACTAGTTAAATGTGTCATTAAAGCTGTGTTCTTAAAATATATATTCAAAATATAACTTGCACATGAACATAACACAGAGACACATGATACCTGGTCCCTTTCTGAATTGGTTATTTAGAAGTTACATCCATGGAATAAATTTAATTTTTATGTTAGTATGATAATGGGTAAGTATACTGTAAATCACCTAAAACTTCGTTATGATTTGTTTACTTGATTAGGATTTACCCACTTAGGGTTATTTCTCTGATATGACGGCATGCCAGCCAAATGGGTGAAGTAATTCATCCTTGACACCATTTGCAACAAACTAGGACAAGACAGGACAAAAGCAGGATGCCATTCAAACGTATCACAAACAGATTGGCTTCATGTTGCCTATCAGCTCCTAGGCTCGAATCACACAACCCCCTCTGTTTATGAGCAATTATTATCGTTTAAATAGTTTTAAGTAATAGGTTTCTGAGACATTTTTATGCTTTCCCATTTAAAAGTATGTTGTCTGCCTCCCATGCACGCTATTACGGAAATTTAGAATTTGAGATTGCAATCATAAGACATGAGAGACGGCTTGGTTGTCTTGGTTGTTCGTTTGATTTAGCATCGTACTCAAGGGTATTTCACTTATACAACGAAGGATTGTCCTAATAACGATGGAAAACTGAGAGGAGACCTCATAAAAACCACCCCTGCAATTGTCAGAGCCACATCGTGTGACTCACCCTGTAGACCGGACATGGAAGATTGTCAGAGCCACATCGTGTGACTAACCCTGTAGACAGGACATGGAGTCACACGACGGGACATGGAAGATGGTCAGAGCCACATCGTGTGACTCACCCTGTAGACGGGACATGGAGTCACACGATGGGACATGGAAGATTGTCAGAGCCACATTGTGTGACTCACCCTGTAGACGGGACATGAAGTCACACGACAGGACATGGAAGATTGTCAGAGCCACATTGTGTGACTCACCCTGTAGACGGGACATGGAGTCACACGACGGGACATGGAAGATTGTCAGAGCCACATTGTGTGACTCACCCTGTAGACGGGACATGGAGTCACATGACGGGACAGGGAAGATTGTCAGAGCCACATCGTGTGACTCACCCTGTAGACGGGACATGGAGTCACACGACGGGATATGGAAGATTGTCAGAGCCACATCGTGTGACTCACCCTGTAGACGGGACATGAAGTCACACGTCGGGACATGGAAGATTGTAGACGGGACATGAAGTCACCTGATGGGACATGGAAGATTGTCAGAGCCACATTGTGTGACTCACCGTGTAGACGGGACATGAAGTCACACGATGGGACATGGAAGATTGTCAGAGCCACATCGTGTGACTCACCCTGTAGACGGGACATGGAAGTAGGATTAGCAATTCCACTCGCTAAACACACTATTAGCCCTGCCCGCTGGCAGTTGTCTTTTCAATTATTATTCTAGTACCTAAAAAATCTAGCACGTAATCAATAGATTCTAGTAATTGTGTGTTTAAACGTACCATATCCATTGAAGAAATGCCTGTAGTAAGAGGCTCCATGATCCACATACTCCATTGTGTAACCTTTATGGCGAACTATTGGTAACTGTTGCTGATTGGTCAATGGACTTTCTGAGGAATCCAATATGGCTACCCCAGAACAAAACGGATGCCTGATATAAGAGATTGCACTTTTATAAAGGGAATTGTTTGAGGAAGGAAGATTTTTATGAGCAGTGGCTCGAGCTAAACAAATCATCCGTTCCTCCTCTCCTCCAAGTTCATTTCTGAAAAATGGACAACTTAACACCATGTCGTTGCTTTTATTGTCACCATCATCTGTTTCTGACAGTAAGTCAGGGTCATCACGACAATTTGGAATGCTGTTTCTATTTGCAGAGGCTGCAGAAGCCCCTGTTGTTGTGTTTCGTCGTTTGAACCCAGAGGCTTTGTTTTGAATAATTTCCTTTAAATTTACACCTAAACTTTGGCAGTCATAGTGAACAAAAGCCCTTCTGCGAATTTGTTCCTCAGACCTAGTATCAGTTTCACTGGCTAGATTATCTGCCGAAGATTTATTGTTTGAATCCTGCGTTCCTGAACTATCAGGTTTGCCACGAAGTTTTTTGAATATTCCTGTGCTTCCCTCCCCTGTAATGGATTTGGCTCGAGCTTTTCGATCCTTGTGAGGTTTGCTTTTAGTTTTTGGTCGTTGACTAGAATCATTTGACTCAGTATTGTCTTTGTCATTCGGCACATTTCCATTGCCTAATCTTTGTGCAACAACAACACCACCACTATTTGAGCGACCCCTAGCTTTACCACTCTCTATATCATATTTTACTCGTAAGAGTTCCTGTATTTTTGGAGGTGCTGGACTCCTCTGGTCCAGATTATCCGTGTGATAGTCTTTCAACATTGCAAAGAAACTTTCGTTATTAATGTTATTACTATTTCCCAGCACATCAATGGAAGACGTGCTTCCGTACTCCCGTCCTAACGGCATTCTGGGAGGTGAAGTGTCTAGATTTTGCTCTAGATTTTCTAATTCTAAATCACTATTACTTCGATGAACAGTTTTGAACAACTGTTTTTTTCTTGAAGTTGACGGTTGGGTTTTCTTCGACGGCCTAAGCACTTCTGATCTGGGAGAGTCTGGTTTTTTATCTTTTCGACCAGAATAACTAGCTGCTAATGGCTCTCCACCCTGTTGACGACTTTGTAACCAGCTACGCTCTTTACCACGTAATCCATGAACAGTTGCTCTTTGTCTATTTACAGGTCCTCTATCATGATACCCATTGTCAATTAATCCTGTTCCATTAGCACGTAGAAACAATGACCCTTGAGCAGGTCGTGCTTGATGAGAGTTATGAGAGGCCAAATAGTCCACATCACTAGTAGCTCCATGACGCCCATGTAAGCTGTTCGGACTATATCTCCGACTTGAATTGACAGAGCTCTGTAACACTTGTTGTTTGTAATAATCGACAGCAGCTTCAGCTCGATGGCGCACATTTCCAGAAGCTAGGGACGACGGTGTTTCTAAATCCGTGGCCATTATTGTCGGTCACTTTAATCAGATCTGGAGTAAATATATAACTAAGATCCACTAATATACTAAAACTACAAGGCAGAGACTGGGCTAATATATGCTCTGCAATTTCCTGAATTTCTAACATTTCCGTAAAACACGGTTAAAACACATTAAAAGAAATCCATGGCCTGGAATACATTGTTATATGCTAAAATAACAAATCAGACACTCACATTTGAAGGTCACATTATTCCAATGAATAAGAAAAATTTTAACTTCAAAGATTTCAATTATTCACATGATGTACACATATCCACAGTCTAATTAGCCTATTTCTCGTCCATGAGATACATGTAATTGGGACAAACGAAGTAAACTACTCCAATTAAAAATAATTTCCTCTGGCAGATTGAATGCACCAATGGAAAGTCTGACTTGGCCCACAGTTGTATAGTTACAATGTAAGGCACAAGCAAATCCTGAATTTATTAATGCCTCGATTAAGAAAAATGTTTATCAATTCCTTGTGAAGTCCATAATTTTTCCTCTAGAATGTAAGGGAGTTATGAGCTCAGTGAATCTGTACATGTAGCAATTAAACTTATTCAGAAACAACACATCAAGTCCGCTTCCTTAAATCTGTCAAGAGGCCTATGACTACAGATAAGATCCTAGCCTCTGAAGTTTAAAATTCCTTCTAAAGTCCACTTGAAGCCTAAAAAAGAAAAGCAAAACATTATATTAGGGTCCCGATACCAGCTTGAGTAAAAGTGTATAATTTCTGTCATCAGTCCTTTATAGGAACATACAAAAGAAACACCTACACAAGTATCTGTTGCTAAAACTAGGCTAAGAGAAGACGTCCTTCCTTTCTTAAGTTCAGCAGAGACACAATGCAGAGGACAAGATATGAGGGGAAAATGCAGCTAAGCCAGGCTGAGTGGAGAGTTGGATATGAATCAGGCGGACTAGAGCATACTGTAGGCTATAGCTGTCATGGATCCACTCTCTGAATGCAGTCTGGGCCTTGTTTTTACGCAGGATCTTGAGACTATCCGGTACAGTCTATCTGACACCTACCCTTTACACATGTCACATACCTTAGACTCTACAACTCTCTTACTCACATACCAAGCCAATCAGTATATTGTAGATAAAATATGTATATTTAGACTAGGATCAGATTCAGAAAATTATTAAAAATATATATATATAAACATCCCTGTCACTCGGTGTGGTTAATATTTGCACAAAAATATATATTACGGTTTATAGAGTCATTCAGTCCCGCAATTTGGCTCACATCCATACAGTTTTAAATTTGTCTAAAATCAGCCATTTCCTCAAATAGCAAAGGAATTTACAGATAAAAGTATATATTTAGTGTCAGGGAAGGAAATAAAAAAAGTTTCAAGCAGCAAAGGGTTATTTCTAGTGGTATAACTATCACTGATTCATTATCACAGTATAGTTAAACCAAGACTTACGTCAAGTCAAGTATAGCATATATCAAATTTCAATTACTCCTACGCCAAAGAAGTATATAAAAATAAACTTAAGAAAAAAGAGAAACCAGCCTTACATTTATCATCGATCTGAACATACATTAGCTCTACAGGCTTGTCACTGGGCTTAAATTAATTTACAAAAATGAAAATGACTAAGAATGACATTTTATGAAAAACTTACAGTATATACGTCTTCCGTTTTTATACATTTCTCAACCCTTCCCAAAAGCTTATATTGTAACTGTGAGGATTATATATTACCGTAAAACATTTCAGTGAAGTCTTAATGTAAGATCGCAGGGGCTTGTCACTTCTTCTTCACATACATGTACAAGTTAGGTCAGCATCACTGACTCTCCTTTTCAGATGACTCATCCCTCTAAAGTTACTATGAGATACCCTGTCTGTAACACCTCTGAGTAGAAGAAACATGTCCCACTTTCATCTGCTGCCCCTGGCTAATTTCATCCAGACCTGAAAAAACATAGATACAAAAACCACACATCAGAGAAGACAGAAGACAAGCCCTTTACAACTGATAATAGAATACATAAAATCATAAACTTTAAGCACACATCATCATTAGCTTTCTGTTTTAATCAAGAAGTCCTAACTCAATTGACCTTTATATGTAAGCATCAACTTTAGGAGACCAGAAAAAACATGGAAACCGTACCATACACCAGAGAAGACAAGCCATTTAAAGTTGATAGTAGAATACATCAAATCATCATAAACATTAAAACTACTTCATCATTAGCTTCCTGTTTTAATAAAGGAATCCTAACTGAATTTACCTATGGGCATTCACTTTAGGAGACCTTAAAAAATTTAGAAACAGTAACTCACATCAGTTAAACTAGAAGACAAGACCCTTACAATTGATAAGAGAATACCTTAAATAATAAACTTTAAGCACACATCACTATAAGCTTCCTGTTTTAATCAAGGAATACTAACTCAACTTTAGTAGACCTGCACAACCTAGAATAAATTTATGTGTACATTTTTTGTTATTGTTTAGGAGTATTTTCTTACAATTTTGTGTATTTTTGTGTTAAAGCATAGCACAGAATACAAGCTTCTGCCTATTGGTGTATTTCACATGAATACTGTGTACAAAATACTCCAGAATGCATGGAAACAATCCCACACATCAGTAGACTAGACAAGAGATCCATGAATGGATCTTGACGCCCACACTGTTAAGATAGTTTGAAGAAAAGGGTCTAAGAGGGGA
>JARFOD010091126.1:0-17795 GCA_031763545.1 Mopalia muscosa | reverse complement strand
AACTAAGAAAGTGTTATTCCAAAATAACGAAAATACTGTTAATCTTCACTTTCTAAAAGACACAAAAATTATTCATAGATAGAAGTTTGTCAAATTAGGCAAATCGTTTATGTACACTAAAATTATACAGGCCCTAATACTGATCTTTGAGGAACAGAAGGTATAAGGCCTTTTAGATTAAAGTCAGACCACCTTTGTTTCGGATTGGTTAAGTAATGTTTAATCCACAAAAGCAATCGTCCCTAAATTCGTAACCGTTTTAATTTAAATAACTAACCAGAGTGCCAGACCCTATCAAACGCTTTCGAAATATCGAAGAAAATAAACTGAATTTATTTCTTTTCATCGAGTGGTTGGACAATACCATGATAGAGGCCCAGGAGTTGTGTGACAGTTGAGTGATTGGGAAGAAATCCAGACTGATAAGGAGATAACTTTTTGTTATATGTGATTATAAATGTTTTTAACTAATATCCTTCCCAGTACTTTGCTAATACAACTAATAAGAGAGATTGGCTGGTAGTTCTTCGCAACGTTTTTATCTCCCTATTTAAACAAAGTGGTGACATACCCTATTTTCCGTCTATCCGGGAAAATGCAAGTATCTAACGAAATATTAAAAAGCCTTGATAGCACTGGAGATAAGGCGAATCGCCCATGAAATAATAATCTGTTACTAACAGAAATCGGCCATGTAGTCTAAAAGATTCAGAATGTCAATCACTTTTTCTGGCGTTGTATTTATCAGATTAAGGGTTATTTCCGACAGAGGTCCGAAAGGAGGTTACTCTGCTTGTGAATCAGCAACATTCGTTATACTATATTGTAAAAAAGTTATTGAGTAAATTGGATTTTGCTTCATTTGTAAAAGCATATGTGTCGTTGTCACAGTGAAATGGAGGAACTCCAAACAGCCTTTGTGGATGACGCAAAACAAGATTGACCTATTTCCCCCCATTCCTTCACAGAAATGTCGTTAGATTGTATATATTCTTGTGACAACACGTATATTCTTCGGTATTCAGTGAAGATGCTCTCTAAAATATCTATGTGGTGCCCAAGTGCACACTTTAATCGCGACCCTTGGCAGAACATGCAGCCAAAATCTAAACAACACTTGTATGATTTTACCAACGAATATTTGTCAGGCAACACTCAATTTACCTCTGGCCTATCTACACCCACATGTTTGAAGGCAGTCTATAGGTGATCATTTAAACTACCCGTATTCAACAACACATACGCCAGTTGTCAAGATTTGGAGCTTCCAAGTGCTGAAGTCTGGCATGTACATCACGGAGTTGTTACGCATATCGGATAAACGCTTGCAGTCCGTATGAACTGGATGTTTGTCAAATCACCCAAACGGTCAAGGTTGTACATGGATTGCACGGTTTATTTTCAAGTTCAGATCACTAGGTAGGATTAGGGCCATATCACGGGTTTTCGTAGAGATATAAAACCTCTATGTCTATGTTATCCAGAACGATAACACTTATTCGCCTCGATAAACCCTAGGCAACAAACTTTTTCCGTACGTGTGCCTCCATTTTTGCCCTGTATCTGTTACATGACAAGACGGTCAAGTGAGATGCGACACAAAATGTAGTGCCAGGTTTCTACTAATAATTTGGTTTATGGCTAGAATCAATGCTAAATTTAGGGTCAGTTTTACTTTCTGTCTTTTGTTGTTACTGTAATTTCGCAGACCGTATCCACGTGTGGTTTATGCGGTAGACACAAAGTTTAGTCAAAACATCAGGTGTTGTACTTAAATGTTCACTGGGCCAGTCACAGGTTAAAAGGCAGCATGACAAAATATTCAGCAGATAAAGAGGTCTTGTTACCTTTGATATAGCACTAGGCGGAAATAATAATAATTGGTAGGTCTTATTTTGCCACGTGTTTGACCCCTTGGGATACGTTTATTCACAAAAAAGCAAATGCGAAACTAATAAAAAAAAATAATATAAAAAATAATCTATACGATTTTAATATTTATTTAAGTAACATTAGTTATAGTGACTAGTACACAGCAACTGTTAATTAAACTTATACCGACATTTAACTTACCTGAATGATTTCTAATATACTACGTAATTGGAGGCAAAAATTTGAGACAATGGGTCATTTTATAATTACTACAAAAAATGGTTGATATCACAAATTAATATTTTGTTTAGTTCGAATCATGTTATTAATTGTCGTTGAGCCAATCGTAATTTAGCTTTATTAAACACCATAAAGAATTAACCTTATAAATGAAGAGAGATAACCTTATATAAGTATGGATGTTGATTGCTGTCCTTTTCTATAAATACTTTTATTTGAGTACCAAATTCAGGAACTTTTTTCGTAGACTACCGCTTTTTTGTAGTATTGATATATAAATGACACTGGTGATTGTTGTGCTTGTTAAAAAAGTGGCATTGAGTGATTCACGTTATTGCATGCATTTTATTTGTTCGCCAATTGCCTGTTTCCAGAAACCTTTCCTCTAAGAATATACAGCCAGCGGTGCCATATTCAGTCGGCAATCAGATTAACATTGAAAACTTTATGGATGCATGCTTCAGCAAATACATACAGACGGAAAAGAAGAATATGTTTAAGTGTTCCTCCTTCCGCTAACCAACATGTATTTCTTATCTGCTCCCCATTCTTCATCCAGCCTTCGTTATATCAACATTAAATGACCTTCCACTTATACTTTGTACTAACTGCCACTTGACACACACATTTTTATCACTAAATAACTACACTGTATAATTCAATCGGGTGGAAAGACCAACAGGCCGATCTTTTCTCGATCAATGGTATATACCCTAGCAACTGATAACATCGCGAATCTCTATTTTTACTGAAAGGAATATCATCAGGTTCTGTTGATCGGGATTGAAGGTTGGACCTCGACCTCTGTTACGCCGAAGGCTATGTTTTTGACCCGGTCCCTCCTCAGTATGAACACAGTAATAAAGAAGAGTATAACCCCGAGGCAGATCAATCCAGGATACAACACATACAGCGTGTCTGGAAAACAGTTAAGATTAGAAGAAGAATATTTACTTGGTTACAAAAGATATTAAGAAATGACCTTTTCATGCATGTAGTAGGTCTATATGTGAAATAAAATAAATCCTAATCTGTATGTGCACAGAAACCGTCGTTATGTTTGTCTGTAGAGCAATTCAATTTAAAATTAGAAGGACGTTTAATAAATGGCCCGGTGTCGGAATTTGATATTATACCTGGAATAGTTCTTAGTTTGTTCAATTTTTCTTTCCCTCTCTTTTCATTTTCAAACATCATTTATAATTCAAGGTGTACAGTGACTGTAGAGACAAAATGAAGACAAAGCTAAACGCTATACCATACAGTACCACGCGGTGGTACCAGCATTGATGGTAACGGCAACCAGAGTGGTACCAACATTAATGGTAACGGCAACCAGAGTGGTACCAACATTAATGGTAACGGCAACCAGACAGGTTACTGGGAAATTCCCCCCGATAAAAAGCTATTCATAGTACGGACCAAGATGGTCTATACAACAAAAGGCTCCGCTTGATAAGAGGAACGTCTCAACATAGGCAATATACATGTAGCTGCCGAGGCTTTAGCACAGGTTGTTTACACCTCAGATAAACTTCAACTATTTTACAATTATTTTGGTTTACTTGCCTTTGAATGCGTCCGCCTTGGTGTACCCATCAGTTTTAAAAGTTTGTCTCAGAATTGGCACAGCCAATGGTACAAGCCCCGCTATATTGTTACTTATAAACATATAGACAGCTACGGTGGCGGTTCTGATATTTACTGGAACCAATTCCACCACTACGGTCAGGGTCACCCCCACCCACATCTCACCTGTCAAGGTCATAGAAAAGAGGTCATTTAGAAAGAAAAAAAAAAATTTTGTTTTCCGTATTTGACCGACGAAAAAGTGAAAAGGTACCGTGGTTGTTTGGGTAATTGTTGGGACCAATTGTACCTCCACTTCTAGGTAACACAGGGGCTCTTTCTTTCGCTGATTAGGCTCAGACAAAACAATTCTACATTACAAAAAATGTGAATATGTACAAATTCCCCGTATTCCCCGAGTCTTACTTTCAAGCTAAGTACATTAACTGTACCCGATTAAGCGGTTCACATTTTCGGGGACCCCATATCTCACGTAATGATAGTAGGTCACCTATAAATATTGATCTATTTACAAACTTGTCTCTTAAATTATTGACAAAATAGGATGACTCACCGATTCGGATTGGTCAAAATTCTTGTGTCATTGTTATTAATCTTTCGAAAAATTGTATTTAAGACGGATAGAATGCTTCATGAATAGTATAAATTGTAATTGAAGATACAGACAGAAGCAGAGGTAATGATGCCAGTAAATGGATATTACTCTGTCGTCAGTGTAAAATGTCTTATCCACATCTTTGTATAAATGATGGCACATGTGGGAGAATTGGCATCAATTCTAACCCCTCTCGAATACATACGGCACAATGTAGTCCCTATTGTGTTTTAGATTGAGAAAAATATGTGGGCATTACCACAAAGTTAATCATACGTTCACAGAAATGGCATTAAGTGCATAAAATGATGATGCATTGTTTTCAAAGGGACTGTCCGGCCCAACAAAGCTTCTTTGTTATTCCCGGAGCTGAAGGTTGTATAACTAGCTTATGCCTAACGTCGACGATGAATTATCCGGAGGTATCAGGGAATGGATCAATGAATATCCATAGATCAATCAAAAACACAACTCTGAGAGAAAGTTTATGAGCTGATGGATTGTCTTGGATTATACTTCATATTAAAATTAATTGAAACAGGTTGTACATACCGATGATAAAGGCTGGTATTTGAAAGTAGTAGGCTGTAGGTGGGTCAATCAACAAGGTTACAACAGCAAACGGAACAGACAAAAGCTTAAACAAGACATATAGAGCAAGCAAAATATTAAATAAGTATATAGGAAGCAATAATTTACTTATTGTTAAAAGAATAAAAAAAATATATATATTTTCAGAATGTCTCAAAATAAAATTATTTAAAAGATAAACTTTAATTTTAATTTTAAAGAAGAAGGAAATCAACACCAATTACCTGACTGATAAGAACCACGAGTATCCTTGCCTCCGTCCCTCGATTTTTAACCACGTTATCTGATATATACCCGCCCAGCACTACACCTACGCTCCCCCCAGCCATCGGAATCCAGGACATATAGGCACCGATCTCCACAGGAGTTTGTCCAATTGCGATAAAATATTGCTGAGTATTATATGCCCACACCATACCAGCTGCAACACGAAATTGTATATCTATTAATCAAGTTTTCAATATAACTCATCGTGAATATTATTGATAACTTTACACTATGCCTTGAATAATTCCACTATGCTACAGCGAAATTATCTGTGCTTATTAGGAAGTGTGTTACATAGTTTGATTGTCGCAGGGTGTTTTACCCAGTCGAATTCCTCAATTCCAAGATTAAATTGTTATATACATCACAATCTTGTTATATTAAATTTCATGCATAAATTTATTTAAATATACTTTATGTTATGTCGATTGTCTGTAATGTAAATGTAGCACTATACTACGATTAATTGAACACTACTGCTGTTTTGCCTACAAAACTAAAAAAAACTTGTTATTTGTCTTTCGAGCTTTCCCAAAGTACTTTGAACTTTGGAACGCTTGGTTAGGTTTGTGATGAGCTGCAAATTGATGCGTTGGCTTGAAAAAGGCATTACTAAATTTACCATGTGTTAGACAAATGGAACACCAGAGAGATCTGGACACAGGTATGTTGTTCGTTCAACCAAACACAATGGGGGCAAATCAGTTCCAATACACGTTGAACTGATAGGAGCAATAATCTGGTTTACCAGCAGTTCGGTTGATTCGTTTGAGCGACTTAACAAACCACACCATTCATTGATTGATCGATCGATTGATTGATTGTTTGATTGACCCCTACAGGCTGGTTGATTGATTGATTCATTGATTGGTCGATTGATTGGTTGATTGATTGGTTGGATGATTTACTGGTTAATGCTTGATTGATTGGAGGATTGATTCATTGATTCATTAATTCATTGATTTGTCTGTGTCCCTGGGTGCCCTTTGCGAATGGATGGGAGGGAGTTACCTGTTGCCCTGGTGCTCTCAGAGCTAAGGGGCAACACGAAGCTTGCGTGTTTACGGTGTCATTGTTTTACATCTTGCAGTTGTCTTGTCTTGTTTTCGTGTGTTGCCAGAAATGTCGGAGGTAGTTCCCTGGGGCCATGGGGTTGACACACGGTCATATTATAAAAATAACATTAAGAACCACGCTAAGCCCAAATCAAACGAACAAACCATTGTGCTGTTTTTACGATGAACTTTGTCTTCTGTACCATTTGTTTTACACCCTGCCCTTCGATGGTATGCAGTCGCTGTATTTTGTGAGTGCTGCTAAGGACAAACCATGAAATACCAAGAAGTAGGTCTATGGTACAAAAACCCCAATCAAACAAACAGCATTATTATAAAATATCTCTCAGAAATAACACCTACCAGCATTTCTTACCGATCCAGCGGCAACCAAGAGAGCTAAAGATGGATTTAGAAAAGCCTTGAGCAGCTCAGCGAGCTTTGACCCCATAGTCTTCAGAAAACCTAACCTGCTTTGATCTGCTACATGAATCTGTGTAGAGCTTGTGTTCAGAATGCAGGATTTATCATTCACCAGATCGTCGACTCTCCCAGAAAAATCGGCTGAAATTTCCGCTGACTCAGATGCACTTTTACATGTATCATATTGCAACGACTGTTTATCAGTAGTTTCCGTGCCATTCGGTTTGCTGACAGCGGAAGCACCATTGGTGGGCGCTCTTGTGTTCAGATCTGGATCGTTGTTAAATGTATTGTAGCTGTCGCTACGTCTTTTAACAGCAACGTTCAACAACTTTTTGTCCTTGATCACAGAATTAAATATCGTTTCCTTATTTAGATTTTCTTTGCGAGGACAGGCATCATTGTTTTCTGATTGGTCGTCATCATTGGCTGAAACCCTCCTAGGTTCTTTAACAGTTAACAAGAAAACTAAGCTTAAAGCCACTCCAGGTATTCCGGATATGATGAAAGACCATCGCCATCCCTGAGAAAAAACAAAAGAGTCACGGTCACCATTAGTTACCACATTATTCTATAACCACAACCGACCGGCAACAAGTTCCGGTAACATAACTCTAACACGTTTGATTTTACAAATCAATAACATATTTGGCGATCCAATAATGAATGTGATGGTTTATATTGCTGACAGTTACACACATAAATTGGCAATGTTCTGAATGAAGATGTCGAATAACATTAATTTCTAGGTGGTATAGTAATACTGCAAATATTCTTATCAAGTGGATACGCATTTCCTAACTTTGGTTACAAAATTTGATTTTAGTTAGTCTTTGCTACATTAAGATCATCGATCGGTCGATCGGTTATCGATTGATCGATCGATTGATTGATTAATTGATTGGTTGATTGATTGATTGATTGATTTAATTGCATACTATACAACACAAATAAAAGTTACCTGTCCAAGAATATTGGCAGAAGTGACAAAGTTCCCCAATGCAAAGGAGAGGCTGTAACCGATATAGATTCCTAGGTTATAGATGCCTAAAGCCAGGCCTCTCCGTGACTTGGGGAAATAGTCGGTTATCAGCGAGGTGGAGAATGGCGTGCATCCCGCCTCACTGTGGAACGAAAATAGTTAAATCAGTCGAACACATATCTTTGTAATCAAGCCAAATTTTTCATAACACTAAAAGGTCAAGACATGAATAAACAGTTTCCATGTCTTTAATTCCAATTTAAAGGTAATTTTGTTCAATTTTATTTCACTATCTAGTTGGGAAAACCCGTTGTCGGATAGAGCTTTCTTTGGACCGTTTTTATGTGTTAATAAAATGCACAACAATTTTCTTAACATCTCCTACAAAACGCCACATTTCACAGCACGGCTGTTAACTTTTGGTTAAAAAGGCGTGAAAAAGCTATATGTCATATATCATCCATAGATTCTAGGCAATGACGCCAGTTGGCAGTAGTACGAATTTATTTTGTATTTTATGACAACACCTAATATAGATAATCTACGATCAATTATAAGGCATACAGATGTTTTACCCAATTCCAAGACCCATCCGAAGAACTACGATTTGCCAATAGGAAGTGACGAATCCTGACAGAATGGTGACCGCTGACCAAAACAAAATGGCGCAGAATAGGAACACTTTTCTGTTTGCTCCATCTCCAAGGAAACCAACGCCTACACCGGTAATTGTAAAAATCACAGTAAACACAGGACCCACTAGGATCTGATATGTAATCCCTTGACCATCATAATCCCAGATGCATATTTTGGAACTGTTGTAGTCTGACGAGAAGTCTTCACAACTGAAAACATACGAACTATCAGCTAAGAAATATCGAACAAAATTATTATATTATCAAAACCTAGAGTATCTCATGAATATGTCTATGCTATAATACGACCGGAAGAAGCTACTTACTTAAAATTATTTTCTTAACTTGGTTTCGCTTTCAAAATACATAATTATTTAATCAAATGTCGGACTTTATAAACACCAATTGCATTAGTGATCACATGAGTTATTGACATGAGAGTCTTTAAAAACTCGCATGTGCACATGTCACGTGTAGATAAACTTTCGTAGATATTAAAGAGAAAGTTAGGCCTAACTGATTCAGAAATGCTTGCCCCAGGAAAGCCTCGATGTTCCGATTATGGTACCACTGTGCAACACATGTCCTGCAGAGCGCATTTGAGCGCATGGCAATGCTAAAGCGGGTTCTAAGTGGTACATTTTGATATTAATACGTATGTGCAAGAGAAAACGACAAATTGATAGAACTTGAATACATCATTTTAGTAGCAATATGTTTGTAATATCAACATAAATCGGTACAAGGAAGACAATTTCGTAAATATTTGTTATTCCAATGACTACGTTGTCATTTTAAAGTCATGATGTCGTGGTCATAGGAACTTTGAACGCCAGTGTAAAATGTCCTTGTAAGTTAAGATATACAGCAACCGATTTCTATGACAATAAAAATACGGTTCGATTAATGCGTCATACAAACAATCGCTTGTCTGGTACATAATGGTAAGTCATCTCTGCGGTGTAGAGGGCTTGTGCGTTTGTTAAGTGTGCAACGCATGGCTCGAAGGATTGGCCTACGGCCATTTCAGTTCATGGTCTGGTTGTGATACCATAAAATCTCATTTGACAATTGAACTATGAGTCTGCAGATTTCATATTTCCTATTGTGATGTTTTGATTTATCGTTTAACTGACAATATCTCGAGATGAACTTCCCGTACTGATGCGGCTCAGTGCTCTCTGTGGCATTTCTTCCGACCATAAAACAATCAAAGCGCTCATGGGCGCACTAGTAGGTTTGTAGTATTCAATTTGAATCTTCCTCTCGTCATTTGCGAGTCTACACTGTAAAAATTATTTAAGAACCATTGTACTGAATTATTTAGGTTTTGGTGAATATCAGGTCGCTTCCTAGTAATTGGGTTTGAGCGCTTCTGATCCACTGCGGAATCCTAAGTAGTTCTAAACCATGATGCATTGGGAGAGACGTGGATCGGGCTAGGAATAAGGCGACATGACAACATGTACTTGGACGGTGATGTTCAACTTTTTTAAACGCGGCTACCGGACTATTGAAGGTCGCATTTGACATACAAAATGTATCGATCACAGCGTTCAGATGCAAAACATTACTGGAAAGTAGTTTATTGAACACATAAAGTCGGTAAGTGTAAAAACTTAAAATTACACGGTTAGAAGCGCTCAAATTCTGTATCCTTAGATAAGGCTATATGAACTGATTGACGATCAGCCAAGAGATACAGAACTCTGCATCTAGCCGCTTGCTTGCATCCTCAGGCTACCATGCGGAGACAACCCCTGGAATTTGTATCAACCACAGTACCACAGGGATTGTCTCATGACTCGCTGAATTTCGCAGGACTGTCATGCATTTTCAGGATAGCATACGGTGAAATATCCTGAAATTTGAATTTCCCTCTATTAGTCCAGGAGTTATTTGTACGATGGCATGAATAACAGCCCTCATCCACAGGCTACTGCTACGATCATTTCTGATGTAATGATGATTGAAATCCCGTGATGTCATGCGACCATAGTCTGCTACAGCAGGGCGGCGTCTCTCCATATTCAATCGAAATTAATCTCAATTCTTTGCCATCACGGCTTTCCTTGACCGGAATAGACAGCAATTATACTTCATTGGTAGACAAAATTGTCCTTAATCTACTGGCCAACCAAGGAACCAGTTGACTTAGTTGACCAAACCTCAGCACGGAAAACAAATAATTATAGGAATGTGTTTTTGATTTTCAACCAAGGTCACACCAAGCTGGGTAATGCAATTCTCCTGAAAAAAAAAAATACGCTGTACTGCAGATGCTGTATCTAATTCGCCAGGAATTAAGGAAAGTGCAATAGCCCTGAAACATTCAGGATATACTACCGCCCTGAATGTAAACAGAAGACGCTAGCTTGGCTATATATAATGAACACAAACGATCTTTGTCCCATTAACGTACCCTGACATCATCACAGACACGTCAATTGACAGTGGCGCCATGCTTGTTAGTTGTAAACTTCGATGTGTAAACGACTTTCTGATTGGTTGCTTGTTTCTAAAATAACAATTTAACTTTCGTCACGTTTGTGCCGCGAATTGCAGCAAGGGTAGAATGAGAAAGTCACGACTTACGAATTTCGACCGCCAATAGTATAAGACAATGAGTTCTGTAAGTTTCATTATCGGATTAAATTTAGATCTTATGGAACCAGCTAATTATAGTGTTCACTGAATCGAATATACTCACCTTGTATGATTTCTGATTTCGCAAAACTTCGAGTTAATTCCTTTGTCCTCGAACGTTTTATTCAGCTGACAGTTCTGCTCCCCAAATTGAAGGTCTTGCGCAATAGGTTTGATTGTTATTGCTAACATATAACGGACCAACTGGCTCAAAAGATATGCCACCAGTAGGAGTAACAGAACATAGTACTTGTACCAGCCTCCGCATTCCATCATTAAATTTCTCAAAATTTCACATTTCCAAACGATTACCTTTCTCGTCAAAACTTTTAACGACCCTTGCCTTCAAATGTTTTATTAACTTTATGTCCAAATCTCTCCTGACATTATGTTAATATGGAAGTTGCGATGGATCCAGAATGTATATTTTGGGCAATGAGAAAATGTTGACCCGAGAGGAGGGTGGGGGTGGACTCGAAAAGTAACTTGGATGAACAGGGATTGTCTGATATTGTCTGATTTCAGCACCGAAATAACAGTGATTGACTGACTGTCTTATCAATTGATGGATTACGTGACTTCTTAATTACTTGATTTATTGATTGATTTATACCGAGCAAAGGGAAATTTTACTCGAAATACTGCGATTTAAGCAGTCAACAGCGATTTAGGTAATGTTCATTTTCAACAGTAATGGCGACTTCATATTACCAAAATGCATGTGATGCACTCAATTCGTGCGAATATCACCTGTCACGTTAGAGTTTTAATTTCTATTCATCATCGTTATAGGCTGCCGTCATTTGTATGCATTGGGACAAGTTCATCTTTGGAAACACGAGTCGTTTGAATCACACACTAGTCACAATGATAACCTAGGCTGTTCTGTCTGTGAAATCTTGCTCTACAGAAACTTCTGTTTAAACGCTGGACAATATGTGTGTCATCGGTATTGTTAGGATGAAGCGTTTACATGCAAAGACAGGTCAGCCATTAAGAACTAACTGAACACAATACTTTGATCGCGCAACAGGCAATGAGTAAATGCAACACGAAAGGTGACATTTCAACTAACCAGTGATTTCAAGAAAAAAGAAAAAGATCTAGCCGATTATAGTAAAATCGATGCTCTGTGAGCAAGTCATTGGCCTTAATATAGACTTACTGGGTCAATCTGCTTACCCAGAGAACATATATAGGTAGTATTTACAGGTTAGAGCTCGAGTTGTAAATTCTAAGGGTTATCTGTAGTTAAGTTGATAGCATTGGTTTTGTTAGCAAAATGTTCCAGTCATTATTCTGATTGAGATATCCAAAAAATCTATCTTGATCTATTTGCATGACAAAAACTTCTTCTTTGAAACGTTGAACAATATCCGCACAGCAGGGTAGATATAGTGTGTGCCAAAAGAGAAAGCATGAAATCGTTCCTCCGTGTCGTCTTTACATAAGCGTAACACAGGTAGAACCTTATACCCGGTCACATCTGGTGAAATCAGATGATTTAAATAGTCTGTTCACTCCATTTTCCCGGATCCTTGTAGGAAATGTCCAAATTAAAGGTTTGCTGGTTATCTTCTATTCTACACTTGATGGCAACACTTGTTATATCCTATTATTGGTCTCCAAGTCAATGAACTTCCAGTTTAACAATTTTACCGTTGTTATTTCATTTCTCAATTAAGCTGTAGGTCAACGATGATTTAAAGGTCGTTTAATCAGTTAATCTAACTCTATCTTTTTACTGTATATTAACTAAATTTTATAAATTTTTATTGTTTATTTTTCTTTCTGAAAATAATCGCAATACTGGAATCCTGAAGCATTAAATCTTGGGCGAAACGCCGCAACAACATTTATTAAACATTGGGGTAGTGTGTTAAATCCCATGAATATATCTGTCAGTCTTTGTCTTGGTGATTTATTAGGGAAATAGCTTCACACACCCCGATCTAACTGGGTTTGACACTCTGGCTTATCAAAGAGGTCATATCTGAGCACGCGCAGCATGCATTACAAACATGTATGATCCAAGTTTGTGTGGTTTGTCCGCATTGGGTATGTAGAGTGTAGATAATATGCTTTATGGAAGCCTATATAGACAATATATTCTCAACAAGGTGGTGTCATATCGTTTTGTAAGGTTTGAGTTTAACGTCGTCAATTCTCTGGGTTCTATTGCTCAAAACAAAAATTTGTCGCCACTAGCAGATTGAAACACTAATTCAGGATTAGAGATAGGCCTTCAACATGGAGGGACATCATCTAATCTAGGATTAGATTTAATCGTGCTTTGAACAACTGTCCCCTGGGCAGTATGATGTCGTGTTTGACGAAGTAAAGTTTTTAACCACCGTAACAGACAACAAACACAGAGAAGACTGCATGGCAACCAAAGAACGCCGACGATGTCATCAGCTTAGTGTGGCCCGCTGGATCTTAGCCAGACAGTAGCAATTGGGGGTCGGGTAAGAGGGGGGACTTCCAAAGGTGAAGGTGACTCCGTTCAGTACAAAAAGGTGAAATACGTTTTGTCAACGTCAGGTATATAAGAAAATCCCATGATGTGTCTCTGGTGATCGCAGGGGTGAAGCACAGTGCGAAATGAACAATCCGTCGTCCATAACGCACGACATTAAACCCAAATCAAATAAACAGGAAAGTAAATTGTGTTGGATAACATCACTGACAAGTCAATGAATAAGACCCAAATCTCCCTCCAGAAACCCCCATAAAATAGGAACGGGCATTTGATATACAGCCCATGAAGCCCAAGCTGTACAGACACTTCATCTATAGATATGCTAGCTGAGGCTAATGTAAAGCATAATAAATGCCAATTAAAGCCGTTATCAGCATATGTTTGTTCGATTAACTTGTGTTTTCATATACCATACATCGACTAGACGTATACTGTATGGGCGGTATTCTGTTCACATGGTATCGACATTAGCTGGTAATGATGATGAAGAAATATTACAGAAAAGAAAACCATGGATGAATTGAGCAACAATAAATTGAAAAGCGTAGTGATAAAAACCAGGTGTAGACTGAAGTGATGACGGAGAACAAATTCATGAACCAATTGTCTTTTATGAGCACCTCAACTTTTAAGGGTTTGCAACAGAGGTGAAGACACTTTCTCACATTTTTAGCCATCTATACCAGCCCATATTGCCGTTGTTAACATATTCGAAACCAATCCATGGGATTTGATTTTGCATTGCTGACGTTTTTTATTCATTTTTGTAAGAGTGATCTAGCGAGAAAAAAAAAAAAACGGTTTCCACACAATCACTCATGGGCATTACATACAAATCAATCTATGCACATTTATTTTAAAAATAAACTAGAAGTTGTAACCCATACAGCCTTGTGTTATGTTTAATAAAGTATTAGTTGATGATATGTCAAGGTTAATGAGTCGAGCATGGTCATTGTTTATTAATGAAAAATAGTATAAATATTTCCAGCACGCTCAAAGCTGGTTGAATTTAAAACTGTATGTTTATAATCTAGCTCAGAAGTCCCATTGTTGGACAGCGAACATATGTGGACCGAAGAAGCAGAATCCCCGTAGCAAGACACAAGTGACGTCGAGGAATTGTTATTCCACGTTCATAGTTATATCAAACACAAAATTTTGGTTATGGAAGTATAACTCACATACATATACATAGGTGTGTAAAGCTCGCTAGAATGAATTCTGAATAATTCATTAATTTGGTTCTCCTGTACTGTGGTAAGTCACCTTGACCCCAATTTATTGACACTATTGTTTATATTTGAAAACCATAAGGGGCAACCGGTGGTGTCAGTTCTGATCACAGTCATCATTTTAACAACTTGGGAAATACGAAGATCTGTTATTTTTAATCAAAGGGTTTTGTCTCGTCAAACCTTTATACTGGTCTGTGTGTGGCCGGTGCTGTGGCTTAGTTGTTAGAGCGTGTGAGTACCCATCCTCCTACAATGTTCCCACCGCCCAACAAACCTGGTAAGGTCAAGATCGGGTCACATCAGGTGATTTCGGCTATCGCTGGGATGGGTTTTCCTTGGTTTCCTCCCGCTTTCCCACCATAAAAAGCAGTACGAAGTAAAACAATAAAAAAAAAAAAAAATGAAGGAGCCCGTGAGTATGGCGTTAAATACCAACCAGAAAGAAACAGCAATGACCCTTTACTTTTGGAAAAATACTCTGTGATCACGGAAGTCCACAGCTAATAACCATCAAGCATGAATGTTCTTCATATCCTAGGATCTCGGAGCTAAAAGGGAACAGGAAGCCGATCTGTTTGTGGTGTCTGTATTGCGTCCTGTTGTTGTCGTCCTGTATTTGTCCCGTCTTGTCTTGTCTTTGTTTGTTGCCAGTGGTGTCGAGGATGGTTTCCTTCACTCATTGGGCTGGCACGTCGTTATATAAGGCAAAATTCGCATGACAATTATATAGCAAGAGAATAACCAGTGGTATCAGTGTGCAACATTCGATACCGGTAGTAGAAAAAATAGTAAACTGTAAACAGCTGTCCGCAAACGGTGGTTGTGATTGCGCTTTGTTAGATAAAGTAATTGTTACAAATGCAATGGAAATTAAATCCTTTTTTATCACAAGTGGAGTAGCTTTGTTTAAACATGTGCATTGCTGATAAAGTTTGTGTTGTCCTTAGCTGTTTTTGTGTTCTGGTTTAGAACAATATGCATCTTTCTGTTATCAGAAAGGCAAACCAAGTGTATATTAGACAATTTAATCCCAAATATTCAATGCCAGTATCACCCTAGTATTTGGGGCAACCCAAACTTTTATTTATTTATTTTATTTATTCATCCGATCAACAGGATTAAGTCCCAATTACAGATCATTGGCCAGCATCATTGTTGGAGGAAAATCGGGCAGTAAATTAATCCAGAAAACACACGACCTTCCGATGGCTGCTGGCATACCAACCCACATACGGTTCACATGAATCAAACCCGCAACCCCTGAGTCGAGGGGGATATGTTGACCAGAAGCATATAGTCAATAGAGCTACAATCTAAACCCCTCCGCTATGTAGGCCCCTCTTGTATTACCCTCGTAGGCTGACCGACAATAGGAAAACGACGACGTCAAGTTTAGTGATGGTTCATTAAATCAACGTAAATCACAACAAAGCTACCTCAATTTTACCTCTTTAATAACAGCCTGTCATTGACTATAATTGTTAAAGCGATACTCCGGGCTGACAAAAACCTCTATATCACTTGAAAGGTTACCCTTATATATACTTAAATATGGCATAGACTTTTCGTTTCTTCATTTTATAAATAACCTGAGTGTTACAGGTATATACCTTCCTACGACCACTGGGGCTGACATTTTGGGCGTGGCTGCCTTGTCCATGATGTCACGCGAATAACACTCTTATGTGCGTTACGGGTTAATATATAGGTCATTGGCGTCAACTGGTTTAAATAGGCGACTGTACAGGTCTCGTGACGTAGGCACCCTTTTCGAAAAAGAAAAATATTTGATTGGTCCATATTTGTGGAGCTCTTCTGTTAAATAATAAAAGTACCTAGACATGGCCGCTCGGATAAATTTGACTATAGTCTGTGCATTACACATTGTTTAAGGTCCAATCATAAAATTGATATAGCTCGATTAGAAAATTAGATAGCATAATTGAACACAAGAATTGATGCTCGTTTACCTATATGCATTTTATTGCAGCCCGGAGTATCGCTTTAATTAACGAAAAAATAATTTTGAACTTGGCTCATAAAGCACATATTACGCAAAGAATATAACATAATTAGTTTTCTAGTTATGCACTAGGCAATAAAAAAAACCGTTCAGTACTAAATCCGGATAACTGTTTTGACAATGTCCATTTATAAAGCTTTTGCCATTAACTCCTAATCATGTAAAACATTTCTTTCATTTACACATTCCGTGTCTGCACTGATTTCGGTTCGATAAAGCATTATTAATAAAATAAAATATCGTTGTAATAAAATATAATATAAAGACAAATCGAGTATTAATAATATTAAAATAAACTTATCAGATAATTAAGAGTTTAAGAAACATCTGCCAAGTGATATTACATTCAGTTGCAGAAAGTAATAAAAAAAAATACTGGGTTAAATAAAATTGTTCCTTTATGTTTAATCCTACATTAAAATAACTTGTTAGCTTTCATTTTCATTTACAAATCATGTTAACGTACATTATACTTTCACTTAAACTATGGGCTAACACGAGTGACTTCCCTTACAAAATCAAAGGTCCAATACTTATTTAATGCACAAGAGTTATGTTCCTGTGATTCCTTTTATTACCGAAATGACACGTTTACTATAGCTCTGCGTATTTATATTTTCTAATCTAGCCGTTATAACGTTATAAAGAAAAATACTGAATTACACCGGATAATCTAACAAGTAAATCCACATATTCTTCTAGGAAACTAATCTACTATTTCCAATCCAAGGTAATTCATTTACAATTACAGGATCGGCTAATTGACACTGGCTTATGTGTTTTGACTACAATGCCTTCCCAGTAACATTTATGAAAAACGCTGTCCAACTACCATTATGTAAAGTACGTTACAATGACTTAGCCTGGCTTATTCTACACCACAGTACATTTAACAACAATAATAACGATACTTTACCTGGAAATCGAGGAGGTAAAGTTTAGTGATCGTTTATTCAATGAAAGTAAATTAGAACAACGCTACCGCAATTTTACTTCTAGTTAAGGAGTTACATTGATCATCTCCGCGAAGTAGTCTCCCCTAGACCGAGAGCAATCACCTTGCCTTGACTTATCAGGAACTTAAAGGGGAAGACCATCCAAAAACCATATTCTATAAATAAGTAAAACTTTTTGTGTGTAATACAATACATTAATT
>JARFOD010091115.1:0-17795 GCA_031763545.1 Mopalia muscosa | reverse complement strand
GAATGGAGTTTCCCCTGCCTACGTCACATCTCAAATAACTTGTATGAAAAGTCGCAAGTTTGTAAGTGAATAAAACAAATTCTAAGCATCAGAAAAACACAGGATTTATTTTACAGATAGTTTATAGTATTATCTTTGTAATTCAGTCACTTTAAATCGGATTCAATACCCATTTGGGAATACCTTTAAACGACCAAAATACTGTTAAATTTCACTTGCAAGTGGTAAATCGGCTTGGTCTCAGGCCTGGTAATGGCATTAAAATTACTCAATACATGTATTTGTAAGCTGTCTGGCCAATATAACAATGTAACTGGAGTAGAGACGATATGTGTACATTCTCAAAATTATATTGTCATTAAAATTCACTTCAGGAAGTTAAAACGCATGAAGGTTCTAGAAAAAAATCATATTTTTAATTGTTTAGGGATTCGGAAAGGCCCAGAGGGGGAGGGTTAAACTTAAACAAGAAGTACGTCACAGATATGACGTGTGCTAGATGTACAAATATGCCTGCATTGTGTGAAGAAACATGAAATGCTGAGAGTTCACAGCCACAATGTGTACCTTCACTGTTCTATACATATATGTTAAGTAAAAGGGCCACAGGGTATTTTCTACCTGACCCAGTTTTGTGTATTTTATCCTCTCATATTATAGGTTTATAGGACAGGCACCATATTCATAAACGTTACCGAGGTATTGTGCCAGTGTTTTCAATATTTTGGTGTAACTCTTTCTTAGTTTGTACAGATTCTGGCGAAAATAAATTTGCCAGTGGAGACTTGTCCGGGACTAGAACCCACAGCCCCCAGAGTAAGGCACCAAGTCTCCAGCAGTAAATGTCAACCACAGAAACCCCTTTTATCCCAAACAAACATAAACACTGTTAATATTCACTTTAAATACATGGACACTGTTTGTAATGTTAAAGCTAGATAATAACTGATATATTTGAAATGGTAATCTAATTATTTTACATTCAATTTTTTTTTTCAAACAGAAAATTGAAAGGTGAAAGTATTTTTAACTTTAGGAAATACTGAAGTAGTTTTATGAAAATGACCCTGTCTTAGCCTCAATGAGCACAATTGTATGTCAAGCCGTTTCAAAGTTTAGGGAATAGTGATTTCCCAAGGAAATCTCTATACTCTAGATATGGGTATGATGTCAACTTAAGATTTAAATCAGTTTATTCAGGTAATTTATTAGTCATTCAAATTATAATATCTGTGCCTAATAAATAGAGACGAAATGTGAGACACCTTCAGTACTATAATGCCAACAATATAGGCTTACAGTGAGGAATTTTCCATTTAATAAATTTGTGGGAGCACAGTCTGGTTATCAACTTATGTGACACAACATAAACACAACAAAACAATCTTGAGTCGTATTTGAATGCAAGGACTTTTCAATGGGTTGCTCAATGATGTCAATGATGTGTTCTTGATAAATTTCATTTTGATATTTTATTCAGGAGTGAGTCTGACATGATGCTAAATACAGAGCCATGGCCCATGAGCTGTTTTGATATTTGAGATACATGTAACTGTCTGTAAGTCCACCCAGCTGGTACAAGACAGGACTTTGAACAACTAGTTCAAGTTCAAATGCTATTAAATCCGCTTACATTATCTTAGCTGATAAAACGATGGATATGTGATAACATTGTCATTATGTTGTTGAAAAACACATGTATGTAAACACCCTTGATCTTTGATACGTACGAATTATCAAAGCCTCCATATTAAGCTTCATTTGTATAATATTGGAGGCATAAAGATAAGTTTTGGTGCAAGTGCAACCTTATTCCTATTCCGTAATGGATTGGAGAACCTTTTCAAACCGAGAGGGAATTAATTTATGTTTATAAATAAATATAGACAACTGAGAAACTAGAACTTTAGTGGTAACGTACTACAAAGGAGGATCAGTAGTCCAAAAGGCTAACCACTGAGCCACAGACTCTGGCAGTAGAATTCATACCCATGTTAAGTTATTCAGTTAATATATTTATTATATGTTACAATGACACTGACAATACTCTAACAATATATAGGAGACAAATTGGTCGACCATGAACTACGTCATTTATAATACCAGTAAAATCCATTTAGTATGAGGATGTTTACATTAAGTTCCATTAACATCTCAGGGGTTTTTATAGATACTTTTTCCTCAGGAATACCCTGATGAAAAATAACGACAAATTCAGTTTTCTTAAATTTGATATTAAATTTTGTCAGAAAAAGTTTTGGCTTCTTTTGGCCAATGGCGAGCTATAAAATTCAAAATTTGAAGTGGATGACCCGCAAATTTCCTCACTTCATCCAGTGTCATATCCACCAACATGTTGGTTTTATTTAATTGACAGTGAAAAGTTAGTAAAATTGAGTATGTATGTATTTTGTGCGCCGATGGCGCTTAAAATATTGAGTTTTATGCAGTATCAAATTGAGTTTGATGAAAAATGTTTGTGTATAAAAAAACCCTGCAAATAAACAACATATGTAAGACCTTCCCATTTTTTTAACAAAAATGTGAATTTTTTTTTGTATGACATTAGAGTACCACATTGACAAACCTAGAATCAATATACAGGTTATACATGACAAATTCTCATTATTAATTCATTTGCAGGAACACAGAGGTCACTGTGTGATACTGTACAAGTAAGGTTAAAAGGTTGTCCTACATAAAGGCTCTCATTCTACTGAAAACAACCTATGTGACCTATATTATTGTTGTTATTATAGTAATTAACTTGCCAAGGTACAGTGCTTACAGTCTGTATGTACCAAAAGGTGTGAGATAATTTAATAACAAACTGGATAAAGTGTGCCACAAACCAGTGACCATCTGGCTGCCATTATTATACTTGTTGGTCACCACTCACTGACCCCTGGCTGTCCACTTTGGCACTGGACAGCTGGTAACAAAGGCACTGCCTTTGATCTGCCAAATTATCAGTCATAGGGTGAGGGATGGAGGCATTGGTGACCAGCCAGCCAGCTGTTCTTTAGTCTGATTTTAATACATGCAATCAGATTACATTTGGCTGTTCTATTTCCACTTGTACAATATCCTGGCGGTGATATCAATACAAACACTTCCATGGCTTCATTAATTGTCATGGATATAGAAGTAAACAATGAGAAGTAGCTCCAGAATTGCATAACTAAGAGTGTTATTAATACCCAACTGTACATGTTTACTTGCTCTTGTGACATTAACAACATGATTGTTGGATGTGTTACACGTGCTTTAATACAGGCCAGTGCAATAATCCTTTCCAGCATAACCTTAGAATCTGTCCTCTAAAATATGGTGAGATAACCTCAGTTTTATTAGCTTTTTTCCTAACCTCAGTAATATTAGCATTTTCCCCTGGTTTGCTGATTTTTTCAATACATAAATGTGCCTTTCTGACAAATTGAGCCAAATTACTTTCAAAAAACAATTTTCATTGATAATCGGATCTTATTTTTTTCTGAAGACAAAATTTGTCAAAATCAGTAGCAAAATGCAAATTAAGAAAAAGACTGCCAAAAATTTGGGAAACGCATAGTTTGTTTGTTTGATTTGTGACAAAAATAAGCTTACAGAACATCACAAACAAATCTTAGTTCTGAGAACACCAGGGCAACAGAAAGCAACCTCTTTCTCGCCTCCTACGATCGACCAAGGAAGCTGAGCGATTATTCTGCAGGGCCATGGTCCACCCGCTTCCTCACGAGGTGGGAAACTAATAAATTGGCCCTCCTAAATTAAGTTTCATAACCATGGGGAGACCCCGTTCTGTCCATTCTCCTTAACAGCACAGGCCTATGCTTTAGTGTATTTCACATATATGAAAGTGGTGTATTCCAACAGTAATTGACACTAGCACAACTATATGTATATTATAAAATGTGAAGAGTTTTGATACTGTTGGAAACTTGATCTCCCTCCATTATTATACAAGTGCTAATAAGACAGCATTGCTACTCTTTGAACTGTGCAGATAGTAATAAGTTTATCATGCAAACCTCACATGCATGTGTGATTCTGATTGATATGCAGACAGTATTGAGACAGCTTATATACCTTCAACCAGAGTAGACAAGAGCAGTGCTATTGACCACATGGTCATTACCCCCCTGAACATCAGTACACTGTACTGTTAACTGTAGCACATGTGTGCACTTTGATCCTTTAGTTTTAAAATGCTACTAAGACAACAGGGACAGCTGTCATGGCTGTTGCCAATAGACTGGACCAGCAACTAACTCTCTTACACAGAGTCTGCAACAGTGCAGCTTAACTTTAAGGAAGATTAGACAATCTCCCAAAAATAAACAAGTTTATAACATGATATAACATAAAGTGATAATATATCATCTTTAATATTTTATCAAATTAGTTGAAATAACTGTATTTACTAAAAAGTGCCTTTCAGAAAAGTGCAGGCAATGTTACCATATTTATTACATGGGTCACATAAACAATTTAGAAGGTGCAAATATTTTTTCTTTGAAACCGTTTTTTCTCATTTCCCTTTGTTGAGAATTTCATTCCATTGTAATCAATTCTTTATGAGGTTAGGTTACATCTGATACCCAACCAAAATAAATGTATAAATTTGTACTAAATTAAGATAAAATATATTTTTAAGAATGTCTTGACTCATAAGTTTAATGTTTAAATTAACTCTTGGATAACTTTACAGGGAGGCTGATATCCTTAACGTTGTTTTTTCTGGAAAAGTATCAAAGCTGCCAAAAAAACATGTATGTCAGAACACATTAATACATGTATACTTCTTTAGTAGTTACATATCTACATGCATGTACATATCAATATGAATAAGATAACCTAGTTACTGTTATACACCAGGGGCTGATAAAGGTCAAATCTACAGGCCATTTAGCTTTCCTCTTTGATTGAATAAAATATTCAATTTAGCTGAAATATATTCAGTACTCACAACTTTTAATGCGCAAATATTTATTTACAAAAGGAAACGACCAAAGTTTGATTGTTTGTTAGATTGGGGTTTAGCTTTGTACTTAAGGGTATTTCACTTATATGCCGACGGATTGTCCACTTCACACTGTTCTTTGCCTAATTACGTTGGAAAACCGAGAAGAAACCTTGTAAAAAAAACACCCCCCACGATTGCCAGAGGCATATCGACTATATCGTGTGACTCACTCATATACCTGTGGGTCGACAGATGGACTTGATCCTGTGAACAGTACATCGATGTAGGCTTTAGTAAACGCACTCGCTAACAACTAAGCCATGGCGGATCACAGTTTGAAAGAAAACAAATTCAAGTTTTGTTTGTTTGTTTGGGTTTCACATTGCATGAAATTGCCTTTGATCATCCCGATTCATCCGTTGTACATACACGCACATGTAAAGCCATTTACAATAAGGATCATGAACCAAAAAACAAATGTTTGCTTTATGTGACTGACTTTCAGCAACCAGATTTGTGTGTGAAATTTCTGGTAACATGCAATGTAATTTTATTATCTATTGCTGCAAATAGGAGGAATACGCAAATTAAATGTGAATGGAATAGGGGAATTTGATTTTGTTCACATTATAATCAGCATGAAAATTATAATAAATACAATTGAAAAAAAAAATATATACCATGGCGACAACACTCGTCTTTCATTAATGGATAGAGTCAAACGTAAAAATCTGGTGATTGTGTTTTGATAGGATGTATGAACATTAGAAATAAATTTCTACCCGTCCACCCGTCCAAATGGACACCCTGAAGAGAAGAATTTCCTCATTTGGACACCCTGTTTTAAGAAACTTTAACATGCAGGAGATAGTAAAACTGTCAAAATTGGACACCCAGTTATAGGAAAGGTGAAGCAAAATGACCATTTTGGACAGTAGACACCCTACTTCTGATTCCTGGCTAACCCCCTGACCCAGCCTCCAAGTCATCTCGTTCCAGTAGGCTTCTAAACATTTGAATAAGCTTACAGTAGATTTTTTTTACTAATTTTAAGCCTGTTGTTCAACCAGGTTGTCTATTTGGAGACCCTGAATTGAACAATTGCCTCATTTGAACACTCTGTTTTAAGAAACTTTAACGCGCAGGAGATGGGAAACTATTTTGACACCCACTTACTTAAAAGTGAAGGAAAATAACAGTTTTGGACACCATTCTTTATTGTTTATATCAGCTGACATGGTTTATGCTGCTGATGGCCTCAATGAGAAGGAAAGCAGTTTCATCTTCATGTTGGTCAATGACATTTGGGGCGTTTTAAGACTGCCATTGTTAAGGTAGTATCTTAGGTCTGGGGTTCATTTCACAAGGCAATCTTAGCTTAAGTTGAACGAAACTGTCATGACAACAGTATGTCTTCAGTATTGGTTATCATGGTATGGATGGATGAATGTAATTATCGCCCTAAATGGAGAATAAAATATCTTTGCCAAGTGACTAAATTCTTATAACGTTGTTTTCGTTGAAAAAGATCTACTTCTTCTTTATTTTGCAAAAAAATAAATAAAAATTAGGGCCTATATAAATTCAGTACCTACGTGTATTTAGAAAATGTGTCCCACTATATCTTACATGTATCCTTTTTCGTAATATATACATGTAGGAAAGAAACTTGGATCTAAGGCAACCCAAGATTTACTTGTGAAGTTGTGGTTGGCTTGGTGGCAGTGAAAATTCTAACCAAGACACATATATGACAACAATAAAAGTAAGAAGATAATAAGATCTGTTTCAACAACAACCTGTATGTTTATCATCGTTCAATTGCAAAACTGAAATGTACACGATATCCACGAACACATAGCCTAACGGTATTAATATGCATCCCAGAAATAAATCCCATCGATTGGGAGTATTATGGGATGTCAGATTACATCTACAATTTCCGTGTAACAATTTATCGTGTTATTTATTAACACAACAAAGGAAAGGTCCGTTAAACGATCTTCAATCTGAGTCACTGTCAGACACAAGAACGTTTTGGAGAGACAAAACTGATACGCCTCAAACAACTCATTCTATACCATTCATATCAACTGAATCTTACCTTTGGCCTGTACAGCCATTTCCTAATAGAATACATGGTCAGGTTGTATCGGTACACATCTCAAATAATACTTATATCCATGTTATTTGGTGAAATAAAAACGAGATACTGTTATAAACTTTTGTCCTGTCTCTTTCGCTAGTGGCCTAATTTTCAGGAGGATGTTTTACGTCAGCAGCACTTCCTACTCACTCTCCGCGCTTCGGTTACAAACACATGACTTGTTCTACCTTAGTCTTAAGTGTCAAATGGAAGTAGATTGGTATGCACATAATGCACACATACACAGATTTGCGAGGGACCTGGGATTGTGGTTGATTTTCGCAAACGTGGAGAGTGAAAAACTCTTCGCACAGCTGTGTCGTGACTGGGTAAACAGGCATTCTAGTTTACCTGACCAAAGTGTAGATTCTCTTCTTTGAACAACAACAACAGTTTGTTTTGATTTGGAGTTGAAGAAGCCAGAGAAAGGATTGTTCAAAGGACTGTCAAGTTGCATTTGAATGAATAGTGCCGGAGATCGTGCTGGAATGTCCAGCTTTACCTTCCCTCCTGAATGGAATGATGACAAACGAATGAACGTTATGTTTGCGCCCTTTAGAGAAAAGGCTAATTATTTGAAATCTTGGGAGCAGAAAATGAAATTTTGGACAGCTTTGATCTCGACCCGTTGTAAAGTTTGTGATGAGTTAATTGTTGATATAAAGATGTTATCACATACATTTATGAGGAAAGGAAAAGTTCCTTGCGGACTTGATGTGGTTTTAAGTGAAATGTTAAGGTATGATTGAACAAACACAAACAGGGTCCTCGGTAGCCCTATTAAATTAGCACAATGAATAGGGCTAATTCCTCCGATTATTAAACTCATTCTTTCTTTTCTGACATTTAAATAAAGTTTTATTTGAATTTCTCGCCAAAGTTGACACGTATAAGTTATCTCCCTTTGCAATAATAAGATTGAAAACCGTCAAAAAAGAAATATTGCAAGTAAGTAAAATACTAATCAATGGTTTCATTGTATCTAGAAAAAATCAGAGAAAAATCAGAAATAGTTTTTTTGAGGCCGGCCATAGCGGCCTATCGACTTTCAACTTTCACCATTGGTTTAGATAGGCGGGACGTAGGGCTAAGATGAAGGAATTAGCCCTATACATTGTGCTATATTAAATAGGCCGTCAACGTTTATCAGTTGGACATTGACAGTACCTCGACGTCCTATCATTCAATTCAATTTACATATCAGGTTTTGCCGCAAAACATTTTGCGCATCGTTGAAACAACACTACAGAACGAATTTAGCGATTTACTGTGAAGGCTGTGAAGTCTACATATTTATCAATCAATTTCTATCTTTAATGTTATATTATTCAGTAAATCCTGGAGAATTTGAGAGCGTTTTTGTCCGATAAGTCCGCTGTTTCGATGCACCCGCTTCAATTGTCTTGTTATCAAGGTCATTGAGCCCAACTGGTAACATTTTTTTACCAAAAGCTCCCTCAATCTCCCGAAAATACATTATTGAGGGAATAAAATAGCTGCTTAATAAGTTGACTTCACAGACTGGCAATTTAAAGTGATTAAATCGCTTAATTCGTTCGGTAGTTTTGTTTAAACTGTGTGCGAAATGTATAGCACAGAAACCCCATACGGATATTGAGTCCAAGGAAAGGAGGTCGAGGTATTGTCAATATCCAAATGATGAATATCAAACGTCAACGGCCTTTTTAAAAGGATTAGGTCCTGGGTAGCCCTGTTTACATGAGGGGAAGTCCTCACTGCCATGTAAACAGGGCTAGGTCCTTGGTACCGTACAAAGTGATTGTAAGCTTATACAAGCATATGCGCCAGTGTGATTGCTTTTAGAAATATATAGATATGAAGATTGCAGGCTCCTGGGGTCGACCTAGCACAATGCATGGATAGGGCTAATTCTTTTGTCTAAGCCCCTGTTGGGGGCGTGGCTTAGTGGATAGCAAGTGTGTTTTCTACAGCCTACTTTGATGTACCGTTCATGGGATCGAGTCTGTTGACCCTCAGTTATATGAGTGAGGCACAAGATGTGGCTCTGGCAATTGCGGGGATGGTTTTTACGAGGTTTCCTTAAGGTTTTCCATCGAAAAGGGCAAGGAACAGTGTGAAGTGGACAATCCATCATCATATAAGTGTATTACCTGTATTTGTGTCCGTTGTCATATCAGTGAAATACCCTTGAGTACTACGTTAAATACCAATCAAACAAACAAACAAACAAATCTTTGGATACCATAGACACAATAATTAGCCAGTATTAGCCAGAAATCAAGAAGAGGGTGTCGCAAATTACCATTTTAATTTTTTACTGAGACCTTTTAAAACATTGCTTGTGGTCTTAATTGGAGAAAGAACAAAAAGTTTTGTGTTTGCAAGGACAATTTGAGAATTATAGATAACTAACATCACAATTCTGGGTTTGGATTTGAAGATTGTCAACTTTCTTTTGAAATCTGTAGTAAAATTGATTAATGTAATGTGAATCACCAGAAATCAGCGACTCATTTTGAGACTTTACGTTCAATTTTGCTAAATGTCTTCAAAATCATGTAAATTTATAAAGTATAGCCATCGCTAGATTGACATATCTGTTGTGTGTCCTCTAAGTTATTTAATGGCAATACTGTGTGTTTACTGCCATTTGGTTTGAAGAAACACAATAGTCAAGGATTTTACAATTGTTATTAAAAAAACACCATGAATGAATATAAACGTTAAAATCACTGGATCTATAATGGTTAGAGTCCTTCATGATTCCCTGTGCAATTTAAAACCTCCTTCCTGTAGTGGTCATCTTTTATTTTTATGCTTTTGAAAGCTCAGTTGTTCAGTTTACAACAACTAAGATGGGATGTAAAACAGAAATCTCTATTAAGCAGCGAATTGTGGTCCTCAATTTTAAGTTTTTCCCTCAGTGTGTTCTTTATTTGGGGCCTGTAACCCAGATATACGAAGCTATGTGTACTACCCTGAAGGGAAATCTAGTTTAAGTATTTGTAAGTGACATTGTTCTAATCAATTTATTTTTTATGGGTTTAATTTGTTTGTTTTTATTGAACTTTATACTTTCAGACTAGGAAAGCTTAAACTTATATCAGACTACGAAACACAAGCCCCAAGTGGGTGGATTTCATGGGGTTACACGACCTTTATCAGAAACCCTTTTGTATGGAGTGTTCACAAGTTACTTCAGCAGTCACTCGATGTGTCCGGGCAGTTTGTGGTAGTGGAGGCTGTACAGGTGGGTCACGTCATTCTCAGGTATCACATCTCATCTGCATCATCTACCATATTTCTGGAACACTGCACCCTCACACCTGCATAGGTGTTAAACAGTGTTATAACCTGCTTGTTGTAGCCATATGATTGACTCGATAGTATTTGCACCTGCTTATATTGTATAATGCATGTAGCTTACAAGGACTTAGCCAAAAATCAAAAGTATGGTGTCTAAAATGGTCATTTTGCTTAGCTTTTGAAGTAACTAGGTTGTACAATTTTTACAGTTTTCATATCTCCTGCATGTTAAAGTCAAAATGTCCAAATGAAGGCTCTGTCTAAGCCATTGTGCATGTGAAGGTAGTTTGTCCCCAGGGTTTATAATTTTAGTTAATTCTAGGACAATTCTGTTCCAGCCAGAAAAAAATGAATATGCCCAGTTTTGTTTAAATAAAAAAATTCTTGCATTAAATACTTGCATACTCTTAGTGTATTGCCCAGGTAGGCATCACTACCAGAAAGATGTCTCAGGGCAAGTTAAATATGCTGTTGTTTCTCAAACAACTAAAATGTGAGTGATCTACTAAGGTTTTTCATCAAAGGACAATGTTTTATCTATCAAACTTTAATCAGACCTAAATTATATCCTAAGTTTTATATTGTTGCATTTTTTAAGAGCTATTTAATCACACAATAAACAACGTTGATGACGTCAAGTATCCAGCAGTTTTTGATCTTACTGTCACTGTCGTCCAATAAAAAGCCGCCCGCAGCCATGTCTTAGTGGTAGCGAGTGCGCTTCCTAAACTGAACCTGCTTCCTAAAGTGAACCTCGGTTTTACAAGGTTTCCTCACGGTTTTCCACTGTAATAAGGCTGTGTACAGTGTGAAGTGGACAATCTGTCGTCATGTAAGTAAATACCTATGAGTACGACGTTAAACACCAATCAAACAAACAATCCAATAAAAATCCAGATAACATGAGGCTGTGTAAATAATGGTACTTACTTGGGCTTTCTGGTCTGCGTAATCCTAGCAAATCTTGGTACAAGATTAACAAGCAGCTCTGTGATTGGTTAAGTTCAACCAATATACAGATAGCTAGACTCGTTGTTAGAAAAATAATATTTTATATTAACTTTTCTGTATAACTGCAAGTGGGAGGTCGGAGGGAGCTTCATGTTGCCCTGGTGCTCTCAGAGCTAAAGGGGAACAGGAAGCCGATCTGTTTGTGGCGTCTGTACTGCGTCCTGTATTTGTCGTCCTGTATTTGTTTGTTGCCAGTGGTGATGAGAGTGGTTTCCTTCACCCATTGGGCTGTCACGTCATCATATAAGTGAAATACCCTTGAGTACAACGTTAAACCCCAATCAAACAAAAGTATAACTGCTAAGATAAAAGCAAGCAACTGCTTAGTCTCTATCTTTTTTTTTTCTTTCCATAGGCAAAGGGGAGAGAACTCTTACAGCGTCATCAATCTTCAATGGGATGTAGTTTATTAGAAAATGTTTTAGAAATAACTAACTTAAGAAGTAAATATGGCGACATGTTCAAAAGTGACCAGGACTTCAACATTGTTTTAAAACAGCTGGAAAAGGACAAGAAAATCCTAATATTCAAATCTGAGAATAACAGCACTGTAAGTACCGTTATATAGCTCATAATGTTTATAGTTAAACACCAATCAAATAAATAAACAAACAAACATAATGTTTATAAATGCAATTAGATGAAATTTAAAGTATGGTTTGGATTAAATCTACTCATTTTGAAAAATTATCAGAATTTATTTATTAATGTTTCAAAAGGAAAATAATACAAAAGCTGTAGAATCTGTGAATTGTAAAATTTAGCAAGGAAATAACCATATGTTATGGATTTTTTTTTTTAAAAGGTTGTGAAATTTGCTGAGAAGGATGAAGTTGTTGTATCACCAGTCCGTGACATTGAGACTAAAGTTTTCAGGTAATATCAGTAGGGGTCTTGTTTAGTATTTTAAAGTAGAGTAAGTCCTTATGCTTTTATCAATAAATGTTATTATTTTTATACATATTATGTTATAGTGCTGTCTGTCTGTCTGTCTGTCTGTCTGTCTGTCTGTCTGTCTGTCTGTCTGTCTGTCTGTCTGTCTGTCTGTCTGTCAGCACCACCTTGTCCGGGCCAGAACTTTTAAACAAAAACCTTGAAAAAACTTATATTTTGCACAAATGTTCTTCATGGCTAGGGGTGTGTGTCATGACCTATATCCGAGGTCATTGAGTCAAGGTCAAGGTTACCATCTCCATTTGACTAAAAACCATGTCTGACCCATAACTTTTAAACAAAACTTTGAAGAAGCTTATACTTTGCACAAATGTTCCTAATGGCTAAGGGGTGTGTCATGACTCTCTTGTCAAACAACTTGCAGCTGGCGTATCTTGCGCCCCTTGAATGGTGCCCTATTTTTAATGTAAAGAAAAACAATTTTGCTTATTATTATTATGCATTTTGAACTATATAGACCTGATATGTCCTTGTTGTAAATGTATGGTTCTACCCTGACATTGACGTCATAAATAATATGGGGGTGCACCGTAAAAAATTCTGATTTCAATAAACATGAAAAGGACGGCCATAGTATGAAACTATGTGTCTGTTTGATAGGGGTTTAAAGTCGTACTCATGAGTATTTCACTTATATAACCATGGATTGTCCTTTTCACACTGTTCTTTATTTGAAAACAATGGAAAAGTGGTTAATAAAAGCCCAAAACAAACATGATTGTAGGAGCCATAGATTTGCTGGTTTATATCTTTTCATTATATACTTGCTGTGGTATTGTTGAGATTAGTTTCTTTTACCCACATGCCCTCATGCTTGTGAAATGATCATAAGCGTGGTATAAAACCTCAAACAAGGTTAGGTCAGCTATTATGTATATTTATTTACATTTTGCAAATGAGTTAAAAGCTCATTTCTTGTCAATAGTAGCATTTGTTTGCCATCACTGTTTTTTAATTAACTCTCCTAGTTACTAACTTGTAGGATTGTTTGTTTTTAGAATTCAACAGACAAGTGAGATGTTGGAAAAGGAGGCAGATGTACTCAGTGGTACAATTGAAAGGTACTCTAGATTTAAGCTCTTTGGTCCTTGCACTACAATTTAAAAGAATTTGAATCCTACTCTGGGTTCAGTTGTTTGTAATACAATTTGCAGTTTGATTGAAGCCAGATCTTAATAAGCTCTGTTATCTTCGAGTCACTATAGTCCGCGGCTGGGCTTAGTGGTTAGCAAGTGTGCTTACTTATCCTATTTGGATCCTACTTCTACTGTTTATGAGATCAAGTTCGTTTATCGACCCTCAGGTACATGTGAGAGTAACATCACATGGCTCCAGCAATCGCGGGGTTGGGGTGAGGCTGTTGTTTGGGGGTGGACAGAGTTACAAGGTTCTTCTCCGGATTTTCCACTTTAATGGACAAAAAATATTGTCAAGTGGGTAAGCCATTGTCAAATAAGTAAAATACAGTTGAGTATGACATTTAACACCAATCAAACAAATGAACAAACAAACAATCTAGATCTGCCCAAAAGCAGGAAGCAAACTGGGTTGTTGGTTGACAACCTGTTGGTTGATATTTAAATGATAATTGTATTAGGGGGAGTATGTTTTTAGCTTCTTTTCTTGGTACTGGATGAACGTTAATTTTCAAACAGATGGAACCGTTTCAGACATAATTGTGATGCTAAAGTGTTTATTTATTGTTGGAGTACACCACTGTGATTTGAATGAAATACCCTTGAGCAAGTTTTTTCAGTCCATAAATGTACATTGATGGCCTAATGCTAGGTTGAGGGGTCGAGCACCCACATTGTGCCTGGTTTAAACATTTTTGTTGTTGCATGCTTACAGGCCTGTGCTGTTGGTGAGAACGGTCAGAACGAGGTTTCCCCATGGTTATGGCAACCTACTTTAGGAGGACCGATTTATTGGTTTCCCGAATTGTTTGCAGTCTTTGTTTGAATTTGCTACTGATTTTGTCATCTGATTAACAATGACGATTGTGTTTTAAAGCTATTTTGCTTTATTTTTCACCCCGGCACATTTGCGTATTTAAAAAATCAGCAAACCAGGGGAAAATGCAAATTGTGAACTATCTCAAATTTAAGAGAACAGATTTTAAGGTTATGCCTGAAAATAAAACAGCACTGGCCTGTGTTTATATGGCCCTTTAATAGTTAGCCCTTTGTCTGCCTGCAGCAATGATGAGATATATCTTGCATCACGACGCACAATAAACTCAAGTAGAATGTTTAATATTGAAAAAGTTGTGAGAGGGGTGTATTTTTGTTGCTTATGGTACTTTTATATTGGTTGTACCCACACTATTGAACTTTTTTTTTTTTTACAGTTTTATACTTTCATATTTATCTTTCCTCAACTTTAGGTACACAGAAGAAGCTAGAATGTACTTGAGAAAAGGGTTAAAGTCAACTGTAAGTTATCTCTTATACAAATTATCAATTAATATATTTTGTGTCATGATGCTCGAAGAATGGAACAGATAATAAAGCCAGGGAAACTATGATGGCATTGGACTCCATAACAATTATAATTAAAAAAAAAAAAGTTCTTGCTGTGTCGCCATATTTTATTTGTCAAATCAAAACAAGCCTCTTCAAAGCCCCATTTATACTCCCTCGGCTTCCTCGGTCGATCATAAGAGGCGAAAAAAGAGGTTGCTTTCTGTTGCCCTGGTGTTCCCAGAGCTAAAGGGTAACGGGAAGCAGATTTGTTGGTGATTTTCTGTATTTCTGTCCGTTATCATATAAGTTAAATAACCTTGAGTACGATGTTAAACACCAATCAAACAAACAAACGAACAATCAAAGCCCCATTTATCGTCCTGGTCAAAATGAATACATGTATAATATTCTATTTTTTTTTTACCAGTTCCTCAGGCTAAGGGCAGTTTGTTTGGAGCATAGTAATTTAGTATTTTCTTTGCACTGGACAAAGAGTAGCTCTTCAACATGGCAAAACACTTCACATTGTATGTTTAAAAGGCATTTAGAAGTTGATGTACTAAACATAACCCAAAGCAACTTCTGGTTCATTATGGTTGCAATGTTTCAATGTCTATTCAGACATCCATGCAGTTAGCAGTGGGTACTTAAATTGACAGCGGTTTTCTTCTGGTAATCATCATGTCTGAATAGACATTGAAATGTTGCACCCATAATATACCAGAAGTTGTAACCCATAAAGCCTTGTGTTCTTTATGGGTTTTCCACTGTAATAAGGCAGTGTACAGTGTGAAGTGGACAATCTGTCGTCATATAAGTGAAATACCCTTGAGTAAGACGTTAAATACCAATCAAAGAAACAAACAAACAAACCATCATTTTAATATACACTTTCCAATCGTCAAAACAATTCTGAGTTGGTTGAAAATTTTTCTCAAGGGCGTTTTTCTTGGTTATTGAAAACTCCTATAACGGTATTTTATTGTTTATTTATTTGTGTACCAGGCGTTAAGTGTTTTACGTAAGAAGAAGAAGACCCAGGCGTTGTTAGACAAGAAACTGATGAGTCTGGATACATTACACAGCCTTATTGAAAGCATCAAGAATACAGTCTCAGAAAAAATGGTAAGGGGTGATCAGATTTGAGAACACCTATTAAGTTTTTGGCCTGTTGTGGTCATTTGTGGTAATTAATAAGCTTTTTTTTATAGCAAACAATTATGTTTCAATTATTAGATATTATGCCAATTAAGATTTTCCTGCCAATACCTGTAATTGTGACGTAGCTGTATGGGGTTTAAACAATGACTTTTCCCCCATACATGTATGTCATCAAGTTTTGGACCAATCAAGTGTGTTAGATTTTTAGTGCTAAATTAAATATTGATAACAAAATCAACATTCCATTTGATGGAAACATGTTTTAAGACATGTGTTAAAGTTAAACATTCCACTTAAATTATAATTAAAACTTATTGCATTATTTAAGGTGTGGTTACTTAATGGAAGTTGCAAAAGTTTTTTTGTATCTCTACTTAGAAAAGCAAAAGCAGTTCATATCAGGATAGACTACTTTTTGTACCCATTAATTTAGGAATTAAATGGAAGTTGCTGACTTCCTTCAGATCAGGTTTTTTTTGTATAATTACTTAGAAAAGTAAAAAAAGCAATTCGTATCAGGATAGACCCTTTTTTCCCCCGATCAAATTGGCTTCAGTTCAAAATTGTTATATAGGCCCTGGGACCCATGGTCGTGGCTTAGTGGTAGCATGTGCACTTACTAATCCGGCTATGGTGTACCATTCACCAGATATATGCCTGTCGACTATCAGGTATATGAGTGGCTCTGGCAATCACGGGGATTGTTTTTACAAGGTTTCCTCTCAGTTTCCACCACAATAAGGCACGGTGCAGTGCGAAGCAGATGATCAATCCATCACCATATAAATGAAACACCCTTGAGAACGACGTTAAACCCGAATCAAACAAACAAAATAAACAAATCGTGAAGCCTTGGTGCTTTCAAAGTAAAATGAGTCTATGGCTGTAACTATTATTGTAGGGTTATCTTTGGAGTAGACAGTGATTCCTTCACTCATTGAAGGGTGGAGCCTCTGGATAGGGGCAGTTGGTTTGGAGAGTAGCTATATTGTCTAGTGTTTATTATTGTACAGTTGGAATACACCACCATCATAATAAGGGAAGCACTAATCAATCATAAAACCAGGGCATAAAATTCTAATTTGATACTTTTGTCACCAGTTTTATTTGTTAATAATTGTGAACTGTTGTTTATTGGTGTAATGTGCTGCATGTTTTCATCTTTTGCAGGTGATTGAAGCGTATGAAGTTGCCAGTTCCTCACTAAAGGATTACATGAAAACAAACAAAATCTCTGTCGACAGGGTGGATGATGTACTGGACAACTTACAGGAGGTTAGTTTACCGTGACATTAGGATTAGATAAAAGGTGGTTGGAGGGGGATTTTATAAAGCTGATCTCTTTGTAGTGGTTCTTTTAGTTGTCCTCTGTAGTCACCATTTCTTATCAGTGGTATGGGGATGGTTTTCATCACCTGTTGGCCTTGGTCTGGCAAGGGTCCTATGAAGTAGCCTTAAATATGGGGTAAAACCTCAATCCCATTTCTAAAAGTGGGCGTGTCTAACTTAAATTATGACTAGAGAACGTTATATTTTGTTACTTAATAACCTTTGATTTCAGCATTAATCGGGCTCCAGTCATGGCTCAGTGGTAGCGAGTGCGCTTCCTGAACTGAATATGCTTCGATTTACCATTCACGGGTTTGCGTCCACCTTTCGACCATCAGGTATATGAGTCATGTTGTGGCTCCCGCAATCGCAGGGGTGGTTTTTACAAAGGTTTCCTCTCGGTTTTCCACGGTAATGAGGCTGTGTACAGTGTGAAGTGGACAATCCGTCGTCATATAAGTGAAATACCCTTGAG
>JARFOD010091114.1:0-32978 GCA_031763545.1 Mopalia muscosa | reverse complement strand
CGGAGCCACGTCGTGTGACTCACTCATATTTACTGAGGGTCGACAGACGGACTCGACTATCCGAATCCAAGTAGCTAAATCTGTAATGTGGATACAGCTGTTATGTCCCGATCTCTGTTCACCAGAAACCCTGCCGGGTTGGCAACATTTTACTGTTCGCTTCACACAGTAGTTGATCTGTATACAAGGGTTAGTCAAAACACAAATTTAGAAAATCTTCACGTGGCATAGAATCACGCACTTACAAACATAGATTTGTGGCGGAAATCCCTTTCCATAATTTTCGAGCAACTTATCGAATGGTGTACAAAGTATTCCGAAGTTGTTTTGGGGAACAAACGCAAACCTATAATAGGTTTATAAAACCCGGATGGATATTATCGAAATGAACACATCTGAATCATATCAAATCGAGTTTGCTTACTTACTGTCACAGAATCACAAACAATAGGCCTATCCTTACTGGAATAGTTAACACGAGAGCGTTCGGAAAATACAGACGTGTGTGACTATATGCTATTATGTGATGATAAAATGGACACAACATCAAACACTCAGCTCTAATATAGTTTCTGCCCAATGGTTCGGCTCTTTGCCCTGTTCAGAATCTGGTATATGTCCATAATGTTGTCTTTACTTGTATTTAAAGGCTTACTGTATAAACCGATAAACGAAACGTGCAAAAATTATTAGATTTGCTGATTGTGTGACCTTTGAACCGCAGAACTTATCGTCTCCATGTTGTCCTCTGCTGTGGTGTTTATAGATAGAACTGACGATTCACCAAAGTCCATGACGGGTGTTGTGACTGAATCAGTAGGTGTGCTGATCACGGACTCCGGCATCAACTCCAGACTGTGAGTATCAGGCTGAGCCATTCTTTCGTAAATACCACGGGGACCTTTGTCTTCTTCAAATACACGAATTGCTCTGTTGCAAACAAAACGTAAGTAAGTATATTCGTCAAGACAGCTTAGCCCACCCCTATGGCAAGCCGTTTTATTCTACCACTTCTACCTTTATTCTACATATGTTTGATTCTTTTCCACATATATAAAATTCTTAAAAAAGAATTTTTTTTTCACATATGTACAATTAATTATTTATTTTACATATGTTGAAATGAATTTCACTTATGTAAAAAAGAATTCAACATATGTGAAAAAAAATTCGACATACATGTATCTTAAATAAGCCTTAATTCAACCTATGTGGAAATCGTTTTCATTTCATAAAAAAAGTGAGTGGATCTCACAGCCTGTATTTAGCGGCAATGAATTTGCTCAAAAAGTACAATCTGGTCAGAAGCAAATCCAAGCTCTGCATTTCGCAAAGCATTTGCTATTTTCTAGCAAAGAATAAACCAGGGAAACTACATTAGTTTTATAGGCCTACAGTTGCTACCGAATATGTAGAGAACATTACTGCATTTAATTCGTCAGGAAAATGTGAAAAAGAATTTCACTTAAGTTGATAAGAATTCTACATATGTTGAAAAGAATTCTACATATGTAAAGTAAATTTTTAATTTACATATCTTTTCGATATAAGTAAAAAAGAATTTCACATATGAGAAAAAGAATTGTACGTAAGTAAAATAAAAGCAAAACTGATTCGACATACGTAGAATAAAGGTAGAAGTAATAAAACGGCTTGACATACACCCCAGCATATGTATGCTTATGTCAATAAAATTATCTGAATCTATTTAAAGGGCTCCGCCTACGACCTGTGGATGTCGTACAAAAAAGTACAATAGTTGATTCATGGTCAACTTTATACACCGTAGAACCTGAATGATCTTAAAAGTTTTGCCTTTTGTAACTTAAGCTAAGTATCTTAAGAATAAGTTATTGTTTTTACTTCGTGATTATTGCCAATTATGTACACATACACGTTAATTATTATGTTTTTTAATATACTTACATACATCTTATTACTTTATTTTTCTTTCTTTCGAAAAAATTACATAATCTACTGTGTGCTATCTAGATATTTATAATTTATTAATGTATCTGAAGAAACCCCCAGATATAGTGAAGTGTGTCCTTACATTGTGAAAGCAGTCGGTACGATCAACATGATGACTCCAGCGATGAACACAAAGCCTGTAAAGTAGTGGAGAGTGGCACTGTATATAGCCGTGAACACCAGAGGTGCCAGAAAAAACGTTATACCTTGACCACAATGCATCAGAGCGAAGAGACTTCCTGGAAAAAAATTACATGTATGTATTCAGATAAGAAACCAAGCTATATCTTCATATGTTATAATGTACAATATTAGTAGTTTTGATGTGTTTTTTTTTTTCGTGATAAGTACCAATTCGTTGATTGATTCGTTCAAAATTTCGCTTTACAAGGTCCTAAAATGTTGTGGAGTTTTTCATTTACAGGACATATACTACATAAATGAAAGAAGGATGTGTACAACGGGTTTTCATATATTTAGAAGATATTATTATTAACTTTTAACCTACCATGATCTGTAGTCGGGGCTTGTCGAGAGACGATCGACCGTAACATAGGCATGGGTACCAGCTGAAGGACCAACAATATGGTCGCTGAAACATTGAGGCACATTTCACTTACACAGGAATACGCAGCAGCAATTAACTAAGTCAAATAAGGTTAACAAAAAAAATTGAATTCAACAACGAGAATAAATATGACAAGAAATACTAAGGCAATAAAATATAAATAACTGTAATTTTGAAGTAATTTATTAAGAGTAAGGATTTACCGGAATACATACAAACAATTGCAAGTTAATTCAGATTGATTTTTTTACTAAAACGTATAACATAAGTGATACCTTTAACCCCTTCATCTACTTATTGTAATACTTGATTAATTCATTGATTAATGACATAAATATAATCGGGGACATCTCAGACATTTACTTACTTATATATTTTAGTCCGTCGTTCATGACGACTCCAAACCACATCATACCAAGAGCCTTGGAGAGATATCCCGCCATACACAGACTGTTCTCGCTCAGGTTCAAATAGCGACCCAGTAAATGGGTGCCGAGGAGGGCTCCAACAGCAGACAGCCCCATCATGACAAATAGATAGACACCAATGTTCACCGGTGACCAGGAATGAGGCGCGCCCAGCAGGTACAATACGGTGGTAATCTCCTGTCCAAGGGCTATAAAAGAGAAACACTGAAAGGCCATGATGGCCAACCATATCCGGAGAGAAGTCCGTTCTTTGCAACGAAACAGTTTAATTATGGGGTTAAACATTCTCGAACAACAGTTTGTCTCAGAACCAAAGGTGTCCGGCGGAGTAACTTCCTCCACGCCGAACACTGATACGATGAAAGCGACCAAGGAGCAGCCTGTCACAAACCAGAAGGGCGCCGCAAACCCACTGTCTCTTACCCAGTAACCAACTATAATATTCCCCAATGCGAATGTAAAGCCATTAAGAAACTCTTGAACTGCCAGGCGAGAGGCACGGTAATCCTCGTCCCCTGAATTGACTGCGAAGAAAGTAGCTCCTGCCAGGAAGGCCGGCATGCTGCCCGTCAATCCACGGAGAGCAGCAGCCATGAATAGTCCATCTAAACTCCATCCAGTATAGACTGTCATGACATAAACAAAGGCATAAGAGACCATTCCCAGACTTGGAAGCCATAACAATACCTTTCTCTTCCCCATCCGGTCACTGACGGCGCCTAATAAGACTACCATTATAACAGCAGGCAGTCCCTCGGCAACCAAGAGTGCTAGGACCGTGATGGCGCTCTGCTGCTGGGCTTCTGTCGAATTGTCCAAAGCAGCTACTGACGAAGAGTTGCTGACAGTTTTGGCGCCATTAGACACAAGCTGCTTGCTCTTTATAATGGTATTCTTTAAAGTTTCTGCTTGGATGTACTCCTGGAATAATGGTACAGACATATGTCTGGCTAAGAAATAAAAGAAGAAGGCCACCTCTACCAGACAAGTCCTCCATTTCACCGACATAACGCTTTCTTTTATATCTCGAAAAAAAGCTTTATTTCTACCTTGAGCCATTGTGGCATTGCATGTCGTAGATCTTTACTAATATAACATTATAGATCATTCGCATCATCAATCTCACAGTGTGCTATTGTGGCAGATTCATAGAGTCGATCTCATATTGTAACGATGCTTTATATCAGATAGTGAGTAATTGCGTCAACGACAGGTTGTGCTAATGTGGCATTACATATCCAAGATCAGTGGTGTCGAAACCATGTGAAATGTTTTACATCCCATATTCCATTAAAGCGTTGTTTTTAGAGATATCTCTACACACTGTGTAATCGGTCACGCTTACCTGCAAATGAAACCAGAAAATGTAAACAATGATATTGATCATAGAGTACTTCCATCTGAACAAATACAACTTATACAAACCCAATGGTTAACTTGTACATCAAAATGTATTCAGAGATATTCAACCAGCAAATAGAAGCTGACGAGGATATATGGAACAATCTTTGTTAACAGCTATACTACGTCGTGATCGAAAGTTAATAGCAGCCATTTGATAATTCGTTTATGTACATTAGATGGGATGTTTTAAGATTTCTCTGAATTTGGAGCCTCTAAAACATTTATCATTGATAAACGTTTAATCCTATTATGCTTTGCTTTTTTCTGATTGAGACGTAAAGCGCTTTACATTTATGACTTGAGTGACGTAGTTCTTTCGATACTTGAATCGATGACGTGAATGATTTCCCTCTGATATGCACTCAATACTCAACAAAAAGCCTATAAATATATTGCCTTAGGCGTTAATATATAAAAATTATTTCGCTAAAATTGAGAACAATGTTTGAACAATTGTTATAAAGAGACACCAGTATTGAAAATGTTAAGCTCCTGTAACTCATGCATTGAAAGTTGACACAAAAAAATATTTTTGAGTGGCATTTTACGGTTAGTGAATAACAATCAATTTATGATAGCATTTTATAGTATATAATAACCGACCCATGGTAGCATTTTACGGTTGGTAAATAATAACAAATCCATGGTAGCATTTTATGGTTGGTAAATAATAACAAATCCATGGTAGCATTTTATGGTTGGTAAATAATAATCAATCCATAGTAGCATTTTACGGTTGGTAAATAATAACCAATCCATGGTAGCATTTTATGGTTGGTAAATAATAACAAATCCATGGTAGCATTTTATGGTTGGTAAATAATAACCAATCCATGGTAGCATGTTATGGTTGGTAAATAATAACAAATCCATGGTAGCATTTTATGGTCGGTAAATAATAACAAATCCATGGTAGCATTTTATGGTTGGTAAATAATAACCAATCCATGGTAGCATTTTATGGTTGCTAAATAATAACAAATCCATGGTAGCATTTTACGGTTGGTAAATAATAACCAATCAATGGCGGCATTTAAACATCATGGATATCCGTTTTTCTTAAAGTTTATATGCTAGGTTATCAAGCAAGTATAAATATTTCAACAAAGAGCTAGGTGTTAAGAAAACTGTTCAGGTAGTATATTAGGCTAACAATAACATTGAAATACTATAGGTAAGTAAATAATAAATACGGACCACCAGTGTATACCGGTGAGCTTTAATCATAACAAGCAATCACGTCATGATAGAGAGTAGCAGATTATTAAAGCTATTAGCCTAATAGATTGGACAATAGTTTTTAATTGAAACATGTGTACAATGATGGCTGTATCGATCATCATGGCTCACCCGGGCACATTGTTTACATGGTTACCAAAATAGAGGGCGCTGTGCTAACTTCACCCTCCACATGCTGCATGGTTATGTCAAGGATAATCTTTTTGGCCTGCTGTTTAAACATGCACATGCTGTCAGTACGCTATTAATATAGACATTTCCTGGTTTTAGTTTATAAGTTAACTAACATATGTGTGTCAGTGTATATATATATACCATAACATGCACATCATAGAAGCTGATATCATCACATCACGTCAGTGTAATTAATATTGATCAGTAAATATAACTTTTTAAAAAAGAATATTTTAATTCCAGGTCATGCATTGCATAAATAGCCTACTGTGGCGGAAATAGGAGCATCCCTGCGACGAATTAAGCAGTCCATGAAATGGCATGAATGAAAATAGCACATTGTCATTTCTAGACAACTGTGAGTTATGGCAGAAATGGAGAAACATATTCTGACTATATTCTGACCATAATATAATCTTTAAGTCTAACTCTTGAAAACTCCACATCGGGTTCTATCTCAAGCCAAACATATGAATATGCCATTTTTTTCTCCATAACTTGGCTTTTAACTTGGTTTTTAAATCATACAGATAAAATATCTCTTTGTAGACATAGTAAGGTATTGCTTGAAAGCCGGTTTATTTAGGGGGGTTTGTTTGTTATTAAAGTCTTTCAAGAGTATGAATATTATGGTCTCTGGGGCCACGGGTAATATCGACCACTGACACACAAGCATACATTTCCGCAAGATAGAGGCCATACACAGTCAGTATGAAGCACATATACCCATGTATACTGAAGGAGGTGCATGAATAATGAAATGATATTGTGAAAATATATACAGTTAATATTGAACACAGGCTTAACATGTGAACGACTACTGCATGCGCATTGAGTGCTCTGAGAAGCTACGTGGACCGTATAACACACACGCGACACACAAACACAGTGCATCCACATAAACTAGATTAATATACATTTGCATGCGTTCATATGGATTGTTATATGTATATAGGCCTATATGGATGCTGGTAGGCCAATATGTGTTTACCACCTGGCTGACACTAATAATACCAGTATATACACGCTGTCATATCTCCCTTAGCCACACTAAACTTCAACTTTAAATATGGCCTGATAGGTTTATATTTCAAACAGCACTGTGCTATACGTGTTATTGCATACATCGACCATGCCGATGAATATGACAATATGTGCCTAGTTTTATACGGGTTGGTTATAGTAACACCAAAACAATTTGCCAGAGAGTGAGCCGGGGGGGGAGGGGGAGAGAGAGAGAGAGAGATGATACATTAGGTACTATCGCTGTATGTAATACGTTTACATGACATACGGTTATAGTACAATGGCTAATTTTACATATGTTCATTGAACGTATACAGCACTGAGTCACGTATAGCCTACAACATATAGTATAATACGTACCATACAGAATTGGCAGAGAATCCTACACATACCAGTATAGCAGGCATATAACAGCTCAACAATATGCTAGATTAAGGCGAGTAGTCGATGACTAGTTACGCGGCGTAATTCCAACCAAAGCTTGATATCGATAAACATAGCCGGCCTTTCAACGCTGTAATTTTCAGACATATATGGCGCCTATCTATTAAAATTCAGCACTAATGCGCTTACTGTATAGGACAATCCCAAAATTCTACATAACACGGTTTAACGCCAATCCCATATACTCACCTTGTATTGGTGTGTTATTCGAAAAGCAGACTTGACGTCGAGCTTGATTTACCACGCTTTGATATACTGGAATGTTTACTGAAGTTTAGAGCCGACTCAGCTGCGTGCATTGTAACAAATATAGACTTATAGCAGCAAATATAGCTTTATAAAAGCTTTCACTAAAAGATTCAGTAGAAAAGCCAGCGGTCTATAGCACTGTTGGTGAGGAGTTTTGGTGACGCTGGATGGTGCCACCATGGGATCACATACTTCCGTTGAATCTCTTACCCTGGAATCTTAATGGTAAGATTGCTTGATGCCATCCCTTGCGTACGGTGGTAACCGATGTGTATTAACCAGACAGATTACATAATGATACACGGATACTCCAATAAACCAGTGATAATACTGCGGGTATCGCTGGATAATGATAATGCCTTATCTCTATAAAGCACAACTCACTCGTTTTCTAATAGTCCTTAGACTCATATACATCTCTAGTACAGCACTGAGATCCCAAGCCTGTAAAATCATCGTATTTCGTCAAATGATTAGATTAATTCCAGGCCGGATCACTTGCAAAAATTAAATAATTCAAAACGAATGTTTCCAGAAACTACCCCGTTACTCGAACGGTCCAACAACAATAGCTTCATATGCACTTACCATTTGACGGTCTGACGGAGTGGTCTTAAGCACTGTATAAGGCCTATAACCACCCTACCAGTAATCCTTTTTATAGGGAGCATATATACGGAATGTAAGTAATGAACGTATATAATACATATCACAGCGAGTCGAGAAGTATTATTTCACAAATTCACAATTAAAATACACAAGAGTTTAGCTCGTGGTGACATCAGTCTGGTTCCAATAGCTGACTATGTAACATGCAGCGCTCAAGGCTCCACAAGAAGTGCACAGGGCGACTGTCTGTGTGATAGGCCACTGTCTATTCTGATCACAGAGTGGGATTATTGATTGCCTCTGAGCCAAGACGTTCTTGATGGACTGGAGAGAAATCAGCCATGGAGATACAGAGAGGAATCTCATTCAAGCTTATTTAGCAGTAATTAGTTCTATGCCCCTGCACACTTCATCAATATATTATTGGGGTTTTTTTTTATCTATAACTATATATAGCTGATCTTGATTTGATTATTCATTTGACAGACAATATATTCTTGATGAGAAATACACTGACACCGGCAGCGAATTCTGAACGGGGAGTTTGAAATTAATTTAGATGTAAAGCCTTTACCCCTGAATTTAGTGCCAGTATCAATTTGATGTTATTAACTACGTCGCTAACTAAGTCATAGATGGTGAACAGCTGATGTAATGAAGGGGAAGTTACTGCGTCTTATTTTTTATATGGTCTTATTTTTTCTGGGCTATAATCTTAATGATTTAAGAAATACTGTTTAGATAACTGTGATATATCATTAATTTGACCAGGTGCAGATGGGCTGTTATCATTGTGATTTAAGTAATACTGTTTAGCTAACTGTGATATATCGTAAATTTGACCAAATGCAGTTTGGCTGTTATCATTGGGATTTAAAAAATACTGTTTAGCTAACTGTGATATATGGTAAATTTGACCAAATGCAGTTTGGCTGTTATCATTGTGATTTAATAAATTCTGTTAAGCTAACTGTGATATATGGTAAATTTGACCAGGTGCAGTTGGGCTGTTTTCTTTGTGAATTAAGAAATAATGTTTAGCTAACTGTGATATATGGTATATTTGACCAGATGCAGTTGGGCTGTTATCATTGGGATTTAAAAAATACTGTTTAGCTAACTGTGATATATCGTAAATTTGACCAGATGCAATTGGACTGTTATCGTTGTGATTTAAGAAATACTGTTTATTTAACTGTGATATATCGTAAATTTGACCAGATGCAGTTGGGCTGTTATTATTGGAATTTAAAAAATACTGTTGAGCTAAGAGTGCTATATCGTAAATTTGACTAAATGCAGTTGGGTTGTTATTATTGTGATTTCAAATATACTGTTTAGCTAACTATGATATATCGTTAATTTGACCAGATGCAGTTGGGCAGTTATCACTGGGATTTAAAAAATACTGTTGAGCTAACAGTGATATATCGTAAATTTGACCAGATACAGTTGGGCTGTTATCATTGTGATTTAAGAAATACTGTTAAGCTAACTGTGATATATCGTAAATTTGACCAGATGCAGTTGGGCTGTTATGATTGTGATTTAAAATATACTGTTTAGCTAACTGTGATATATCATTAATTTGACCAGATGCAGTTGGGCTGTTATCATTGTGATTTAGGAAATATTGTTTAGCTAACTATGATATATCATTAATTTGACCAGATGCAGTTGAGCTGTTATCATTGAGATTTAAAAAATACTGTTTAGCTAACAGTGATATATCGTAAATTTGACCAGATGCAGTTGGGCTGTTATCATTGGGATTTAAAAAATACTGTTTAGCTAACCTACTCAATATATTTTCAACCAAATCAGAAAACTGTTATTATGTGTATTAAATCCGCTCAGTAGATCGTTCTTAGATTTCTCAACAATCGCCTATTTGTCCATCCTATTAATCCAAGGTTCAGGCCAGTTTAAATTAGATTACAGGAAACGAGTAACCATTTTTAGTTAAATCTATGTATTCACAACTTGCTGTAATACCACAAATCTTTATACTCGTTCAATCTATGGAAAAACACCGGTCTAGCTCAAACATCGATTCGATGGGAAAATCGTGTGAATAAATGTAAGGACTAATGAGGATAAAACATACTTAGCTATATTTATTAGTTGTTATGGTTACATTTGAATCAGATGACGGGAAATTGATTGTTTATCAGTGAGGCTGTGATACATACAACCCCACGCAACTGGTTACCATGGTATATAAAAATGTTGTTGGAGAAAATCGCTTTTATCGCTAGTCTGTCATCTATTAGAAGCTAGTTCATGGGAAACAACCTAACAAACTGATGCTAGAGTTGTCCCCCTTGATCGATTCGTTAAATCAGATACTGAAAACGCAAAAGGCCGATCTAATACATGTAAAGAACGTGTTTTATTTTTTCTGAACTAACTTACTTTAAAGGATATGTCAAGGGCTTTGAACCATACCCACCCCGCCTATGCCCAAAAATAATTTTTGAGAAAAAGATATCCAAAAGTTTCGTCTTAACTATAAAAACTTTATACCAAGTATTAAAGTCATCTTTGAGACTGGGTTACTAAAACTTTGTCAAAGTTAATGTTGCGCTCTTGTTCTCATTGGACCACTTGATGGCTTAACAAATATGCCAAAAATGGACATTGGCAGGTCTGCTTTTAAGGCCTCGATTTGTTAATTTTTCCTAGCGGGCAAAACTGGATGAAATCATGTCAAAAAGACGAGATTTTGTCACGTGGTATCCATGGGGATATTCCGTGGCATATTCAAATAATTATGACGAGATTTTCTCACGGGATATACACGAGAATTGAACACGTCTTTAACACGTGCAGTTTCCACGGGATATATGTACGCAAAAATGGTAAAAGTATTTAACGCGTAATATACACAGGAGTCTTACACATCTTTAACACGGGATGTTTCCACTGGATATACACAAGAAGTCTACACGTCTTTAACACGTCACAGGTTGACGTCAAATCAGTGCTATCTGGGAGTTAACTGGGAGAATATCTTTTAAAAAAAAAGAGGATGCAAGTCTTATATACTACCAACAATTCATGTCTTAATTCAGCGGTTTTTAAAAGTGTTGGTGAGTTGAATTAATTATATGCACGGCAGTTACGCGATGCGGACAAGGTAAATGAGCAATACTGATGTAAACGCAGGTTTTATGGTGGTTCCATTCACGACAAATTTACCGCGTGGTATTCATATCATTTTTGTAAGAAGAAGGAAATTCGAATTGACTGAGTGATATGGTCAAATGAGGAGTAGTGATATGGTCAGATGAGGTGTAGTTTTGTTTGTTTTTGATAATATCATTCTGATTGATGCACTACTTATTACGTCATTTTTCTCTGGTCATTTTGGAATTATTTGGCTTTTAGTGAGGGGAGATTCTCTTCCCAGCTCATATTTCCGAGGAAACAGTACTTCAACAACAACAACAACAATTATACAAAAGAGTGATTTACAGTGATGCTGAGCACAAGCACTACCTATTGTGGTATCTTAATCAACCAATCCTACAGACTTTAGTAAGCTCTACATCCACATGCAGCTTTCAATCTTTTCATATTCCGTTCAAAATTGCACTGCTTGTCATCACGAACAAAATCTCATATTTTATCTCCATTATCATTGCCTAGGTGTAGAATAGCTGACGGAATATTGATTATATTAAAGCTTTGTCAATTGAGCTTTCCATTTTCAATTATTTTGTCCTTTTATCATAATTATGAATTTGGGTAGCAGCATCACGACATCTTAGTACTATGTGAGCTTGTAATTAAACCGAAAACGGAAAGCAATAAGTGAAACAGTCTCACATCATTTAAGTAGGCCTACAGTGTTACAGTTATGGATATGTTTACAGCAACAAGAAATATTTTGTAAATTGCCTTACAATCCACATAATTGCTACTACAGTCATAAATTGCTAGGTGGCTATACCAACAATTGTTTCCTCTACGAGATGACAACAAAATGCATTCCATGTGATTTTACGAGAGTTAAACGAAATGACACAACGTTTCGCGTCAATTTTGTGCCATTTCGTTTGCTTGATTTCAATTTATTTCGTTTTACTTTAACCCATAGCGTATTAATAAAAGAAAACCTACAACAATATCAGTGACGAGTCTTCCGTGGATTGGCATCATAAATCATTCGTTTGTTTTATATAGACATGTTTGTTGTTGTTGTTGTGCAGTTTGCACAAAAAGTGGGATTAAAAGGTAATCGCAGACAATCTATGAGTCTAAACTTAACATAGAATAAACCATGAAGTAGTGGCTTTTCAAATTATAAAAGAAAATAAAGCAACAAACAGCATTCCACTTTATAATCGTACCGTATCGATTCACTCTGTCAATTCAAAATTTATTCTTTGCCCAGTATGGGCAATCATTGATATGACCGTATAAAACGTGAATGTCGAATTAAATGAAACATCAATAGAGAGAATGGCCCCGTGAGGCTGCATGCGCCAACGAAACCAAACAACCAACCAAATGAACATTCAATACAAAGTCAAAGTATCGAGGATAAAAAATATTTGACCTGAGTTTAGAATGCATGTTTGGAAGCCACGTAAGGCCGTAACTTGAATGAGACTAGAAGTCGTTAAAAGACCAAATGTATCGAGCTGCGAGAGCATAAAACAAGAACGTTTCAACCGTTCATATATCCTAATATGGGAGATAAAAGGCGTGTTTCTGAACATGATGATGAGATTTTCGAACTACCAATTGAGCTGAAACATCGAAAAGTGGAATGTGTCTTTGTGTTTCCAGCTTTCCAAAGATTGTTTTGGAAGCCGTTAAACACATCGGCAACTGACGACAATGTGTGTATGAGTAAAGTTACCTTATTATCTCCCTTGGTCTGATGGTCTCCGTAATAAACTTTAGGTTAAATTAATCAACTTTTTAGTATATTTACGAAACAGTCATCGATGAAAATAGACCAATAGGATATTTAAAGGAAACAACCATGTTATCCCGACGGTAGCTGTGGTTAAACATGGCGGTGGCCATCGATCAGGTGAAACAAGTATTCAAACTCATAACAGTCTCGATCAAGAGATTTGTGTTCCTCTCAAAGAAAACAAACCCAATTCGTTCTTCAGAATTTTAGACTGAGCAGAGGCTGAACAAAATCCAATTTTGCAGACACCGTGTTGGGCTGCTAATCTCACTCGATGAACCTCTCACGGGTTCGAGTCCGTATGTTGACCATCAAGTTATGAGTGAGTCACACGATGGGGCTGCTGCAATAGCGTGTATGTTTCTTTTACTAGGTTTACCACCGTAATTCTAGGTTTACCACCGTAATTCTAGGTTTACCACAGTAATTAAACAGTAAGCAGTGCAGAATGGACAATCCGTCATCACATAAGTGAAATACTCTTGGGTATGGTGCTAAAACCCAATCAAACAAGAAGGACATACAACGGTTTAGGCTTTGACCAAAACTAGACCAATACATGTTGACAAGAGTGGCTCACGATTAACAAAAAACAAGGCCAGTTTATGTAATAAATATCATTTATTTACAGAAATATAAATCAGCAAATATGAAGAAGTTTTTTTTATCTTTTTAATTGTTTGCCTTGTAGAGACCACTAGAAATGCCTCCTTGGTAACAGACATTAGGCGTAAGGGGCATTTTAATATTAACGGTACAGACTAACGAAATTAGTTCCGATATTTGATAAAAATACAAAATACTGAACAGAAAAAACAGTATTCTTAGTTCGGTAATTTTTTAAAAGCAGATACAAAAAAGTAAAAAAATATTTTCTCCCCAGGAATTTACTCAATCCCTCATGGCTGACATTAAGGTGTATATCTAGACAACTATTCATGGTAGAAACTTCAAATTTGTACCATTGTAAAGAACATAACGATGACTTCATCCTTGATTTTTTCAACGTTTTCTGAAGGTTGTATTTGACATTTGTATAAGACTTTCCAAAGTGGGAAAGACAAAAAAAATTTGCTGGGATCGTTCTAAACAAAATCGTAAAAAAATGAGACACCGATTACTAGTTCAAGGACTATAAAATTTGGTCAACTAATCTATTGAGTCTTATCCTTTAATTGCACTTCGAGACATAAACCATGAAAAATGCCGTCTAGTTTTTTCTGTTGACATTTACTCGTTTTGCATTACTTTTAGAAATAATGATTGGATTTTCATTCACATATAGGCCTATGTCCTTCTTAGCATTCAAGATTTCCAAAAATATATACATACATATGGTACAGATAATATAGTCATCTGCATAAGATACTAAATACAGCGGGTGTTCTGAAAATCGATCGAGGGGTCCAGCAAAACCTTAATAGATGCAGCGAATATCATATGACTATAGAATACGAAGATTTTCCTCAGTAGTACATAATGTGCTGAACCCAAAACAATCTCTACACAGCTCGGACTGTTTAATAGTTAATTCGAAAAGACGCCTGTTATTATGATGGTAGATTTGTAATCTCTACACAGCTCGGACTGTTTAATAGTTCATTCGAAAATACGCCTGTCATAATGAAGACAATCCTACGAATTCAGAGATGATGTACTTAAAAAGCTACATTCGAGGACTTCTCAGTGGTACAGATTACTTAATAAGCTACATTCGAGGACTTCTCAGTGGTACCGATTACTTAATAAGCTACATTCGAGGACTTCTCAGTGGTACAGATTGTGGTGTCAGAAACAACGCATTCGTCATTTTGTTAAAGATCATCGTAATCTCTCGGCGTTCCTGCGTTGTTTTCGTAGGAGATCTGGGATTAATGGCATCGTGCCAAGAATAAACAATGCTCCACCAATCACTGTTAAGATAAAGGACCATCCCAGTCCATGGTCAGACATATTGACGCCATACAGGATAACAGCTACCAGTATGGAGGCACCTGTAAGAGTACACACAAAAAGCAGTTATCTCATTAGAATCTGACAGTCACCATGGATAGCCAAGCAATATGTTCATTGTTGTTTATCAGTATGAGTTCTTGTTTTCAGATTTTAACAAACAATGTAGGTTTTAAACACTTATCTTCTCATAGTAGCGATATCTATAAACCAAATCCAAACCACTATAGAATCAGCGATTGTTTAAACAGGTTACATGGATGTCCCACTCATCATACGATGGGATTTAGCGCTAATATGGTCCATTCAAACCTATACTTTTTTCAAGGAAATGAAATAAAAATAGTAGTTCATTGTTCACAACTCATAGACCTATGTGGGTAGTCTAAATCAAATAAAAAAAGATTTATGAACTTCTCCACGCACATGCATGGGAAGCTCAGTTTGTTTGTTTCTGTGTTGATCGGGGTTTAACGTCGTACTCAAAAGTATTTCACTTATATGACGACACATTTTACATTTTACACTAGGCCTGGCTTAATTAAGGCGGAAAACCGGGAGGAAATCCCTTAAAAACCAATCTTCGCGATTGCCGGAACCAAATTTGCGACTGAATCATATACCTGATGGTGGTCGACAGACACAAATTGAACAACGAAGTATAGGATTCGTAAGCGCACTCGCTAACCACCAAGCCCCGGCAGCGGTCTGGAAAGTTCAGAAGTTCGTCTCTAGTTTATTTCAACTATTTAATCCCATGCGAAAGTGTGGCGTAAAACATCAGTCAATCAGCCTTCAGACCAGAGGGACATCCTGCCCCCTCATCCACATGCACCGCGGGTTTCCCTTGGTATTTCCTGAACACAAGTCGCGAACGTCTTGACCATGGAACAGGTAAACGTTTTGCGTGTCTGGGTTATAAGCCGTTGAACAAATCGTCCATTATGATATCAAATAAACCTTTACTAACGGGAACCGTTTATAACCTTACGTACCTGTGGCGATAGAGAATATTGTAGCGACTAGAAGGACGACTTTCCGACGAGACAGGTTACGTCTTATCATATACAGAATGAGTAAAGAGATTGGAACAATGGAGAGGAATACGGCGATTATAACCAGGATCTGTACCGCGTAAAACCATCCTGACGTCACTTCCGTTCCGTAGTGCCAATCTGAAACAACAAAATTACGAATAATACCGAACATCAATGGAGCAGGCTGGTGTGTGCATATAGCGGTGTCATGTTAATCCCTTCCGTTAAATGTACCCACAACTTTTACGCAGTTAACGTCTGTATCAATGGCGAACTCTCCTTAATTAAATTCTGTGGACAGATAATCTTATTAAAATCAGATCTCAAAAATGCTCCCAGTGTTTTGATTGTCGAGTGTTTGTTTGTTTTTATTGGACAACTGAAACTGTGACCTTTCGTGAACCCCAGTGAGCTTGACCTAATTGAACAGTAAAAGCAGCGGGTTGCGTTAGATCTGAATTTCTCAACAAACAAAACACAGGGAGCGTTTTGGAGATCTGATTTAAATTCGATTGGTAGACAGGGGAAGTTTGTCAAAATAACTGCACACTTACAATAAAAGTCACCATAACTATTTTACTATGAACAACTTGTCTTCACACGACAGAGACGCTAGATGCCAGTCATGTACGATCGATAAGTTATTTATTTTAAATCTTTTATAGCTGTTATTTCACATGTGTGGAAACGTGCATATATTCTTAAGGATCAAATGTTTATATGTCCAACAACATTCCCATTATTATTTAAAGAAATGTCTACCCAAAGCAAGTTTTGCCAGGCCGTGCTCCGTATCAGGCTTCGCGAGTCTTACAGTCTGTCGGCGGTCAGACAGAGGTCAAAGTGAAATAGCACAAACGCATACTAGTAGACCAATCAAAAACTTTTCAAACAGTCTTTCACTACTATAATTATACAATTTTTGGATAAACACTTCTTGTTTTGTGATAGAACACAACGTTTCGATACATGTACCTGTATCGTTATCAGGTGTAAATTGACTCAAAACTTAAGTCTTTCACTACTGCTATAATACCATAAAAAGAAATCTTCTTTTTAAACAATTGCACTATATAGGATTTTTCTTGATTGTCTCCCATTCTTAGTTAAATCATAGTTTGCTATATCTCACAGTTTCGGCTTAAGGCAGAGGCCAGAAGGATATAATGGCAACATAGCAAAGTACAGCCTTGTAATGCCGATTACTCGGATTCATATCCTCGTTTGGCTAGAAATCGCGAAATAAGCAAGCTTCTATATAGAAGCTGCTCAAATAAGCTCTTAAAATAAGCTTTTAAAATAAGCATTTAAAAATTGTTCTATCATTAACAAAGTGGTAATCCTTATTTATTAGCCAATATTTCGCATAACTCAAATATGTGTTAACAAATTTACTTCAATCTTCAATTAAACTAGACGTCAATAGTGATAAAATGAAGCACAGTTTGGAGCCTTGTTTGTTCTGGCAATCTTATTAACTTCCCAACAACCTTACCAATGACTGTATGATATTCTCAACGATAAATACATTAAAGGCTCAAAGTTTGCTATTTGTAATCAGAATTTTAAAAACAAATTTCACTATCATAATAATTGAATATTTAATTTTAAATAAAAGGGATTCATTCTGTTTTTGTTTTATTTGAATCCAAGCGGTCTAGGAAGAATTCAAGACGTCGTAACAGGCAGCAAAGGCTACATCTAGAGACCAGCAGCTTCCTTAAATGACCCTATCCCGCGTTTCTTTTTAATCGGGCTGAAACGTGTATACATACACTACAAATAATGATAATATATAGTATAAGTCGTTCAAAAAGGTGTGTTAATTCACCATATGAGTATAGAATAGTAAATGTACTTGTGTGTCTATTTCACGTTAATTTTTTTTTTTTTTGTGCTTCATTGAGTCTGCTTGAGTCTTAGTGTCGTACAGAACGATATGTTCACTCATATTCTTCCCTGCTTACAGAGGAAAACTAGGAAGAAAACCTCGTAAAAACAACATCAACAAATGTCGGGGCACTGTGTGACTAACTCATGATATACCTGATGATCGACAGGCAGACTCGAACTAGGACTATAGTGGGCAGGCATGTTAAACAACTAAGCGACGATAGCAGGTGTTTTGATTACAAAAAAAAACACATATTTAAAGAGTAGATAACTGTATTAAGATGGTATAAAAGATACAAGTACCATTTCTCAAAGGTAACTAAAGCCATTATATTTACTTAATAAATTTTAAAATGTTAATTAAAAAGTCCGACGTATTGTGAAAATATTGACATACGTTTGTAGATAGTTTATATTCAGATATTTAGCTGGATTACGCCACTTGGTCTCAATAGATGTCTGTCAGCCGATGGAAAACACCCTCAATAGCTAAGACTTGGGGACACAATGGCACAGAATAACAGCTTTAGAGAGCTGTTTGTTTATGGGCGGGGTATACCAACTCACCATCACGATTTTGAACGAAGACACAGACTGAGGTGAACTCTTGAGTTCCGCATATTTCCCACAGCCCGATCCCCGTGACAATCAGCCCAACTGCCGGATCGAAAAAAGGTGAGTCAGGGACCAGCCAGCCCGGTGTGGTGAACCCGATCAGGTGAAACAAACAGGCTAATAAGATGAGAAGAAACCCCAACCTCACCCAACGGGACACCGAAGCACAATCAGCAACAACACCGCCGAATATCGAGGGCGGACTCTTGTACCCTACAGGCCCCCGAGTGTAGAAACCAGACGTGTCTTTGTAAGCGTATAACGACCCCATGGTGAATTCCGTGAGCTCTGTAAGTAAGCCCTGCACCCTGTTAATCTCCTCTCTATTCAGTCGTATGTCTAGCCCATACTACAAACGTAGAACGAAAAGAGAAACAAAGGCGATACAACCAGTTCGACAACTCCATATATATAACTTTATTTTTTTTCTCCAGCATTCTCCGGTTCAGTTACTTCGTGACCTAATTAAATATAACCCATCGAGGCTTGTCTTTAACGAACAATACTTGTTAACCATATACCCCGTGTGTGTCTGTGTATATATATACATGTATACTGTCAACCGAAGATATTCACTTAGACTGTCAACATATAGGACTTCACCTATTCAGTTAAACATATACCTACCAGCTATACACATACGTGACATCTATAGATATTTAACACAATGCTTGCGCTATAATGTGGGACAGTGTGCATTTGTTGTTAAGTTAATTGTGCTGTTTTTTTTTTTAAAGAAATATGACAGCATTGTATTGCCCTAAACCAGCCCACCTTAACCTAGACAGTGTCTCACTGTCTTGATATATGACCAGATGAGTCCGTATAACCTTATATCCGCCCTGTTATCGCCCTCAGGGGCTATATCACAGTAACTCGCTTTCCGTTATCTGCTGCAGGTTACCTCTCATCACACAGTTATGAAGAGCAGAACATGAGCTGTCCCTGTCATAGTCGTAATCCTGATCTAGTATTTAACTGTTTACTTAATGTTATACTCTCTGGTGGATTAAGTAATCCGATGTATTAACCTAGATGCCTTAATTATAGGTGACAGTGGAAGGAGGTATACCGTCATTTTGAGCTGGCAGTGGAACCAGCTATTTTACTCTGTTGGGGTGGTCTTGACTGAGTCGAAGATGTAGCCGGTAAATTGTGGTTGACCGTGGAACCAGGCATTCAGTGGAGTGCCCAGATTCTTAGAATACGATGTAAGTACTCACTCCAAAAAGTGGCGTAATATTTAGCCGATTACGCTACCAGACATTCTTCCCCGGATGTGCCGTAACCTTCAGCTAACAACGTAGTCAAATAATCATGAAGGAGCATTAACTTCAGTGCCTCAGTGTAACCGTCCATGTGTCATAACTTTGAGCGTAGAGTGGTAACCAGGATTTCGCAGAGGTGTAGAAACTGAGGTGAAGGCGTATCCAATAAGGAAATGCCGTAACTCTTAGCTGGCTACTTAACCAGGTACTCTGCTTAGAGGAGTAGACGGCATTCCCCGGAATTCGTGTAAGCGAATTGGAGGTGACGGTGTCAACTAAGGTATTCACGCACGTGCAATAACGGAGCTGACTGCGTAATAGGCTGGATTTTAGTTGAGAGCCACCTCGGGTATTCTTACCTTTGAATGCAATATATTGGACATCGGAACCAGGTATTCAGACAGGTAGTCTGGTGTTCTGTCTTGGTTATGCCATATCTTTGCACTGGCGGTTAAAGGTTAAACCAGGTGCGTTGTTATGAAGTGACTAGATACATATTTTGGATTTTTTGGATGAACTGTGACGCGTGGATAAGTATTTATTAGCTGTTTAGACCGTGTAGTGTATGTAGTATTACATGGGTTCTTTGACTGGCGGAAAGAGAGGAATTCATTTATAATGCCGATTTTCGACCCAGACAAAATACAACACATAACAAGTGTAACTGCTCCTGTGACTTTGTTACAGTTCCAGTTACATATTTATTGATTTCATATGGGTTGTTTGTAACAAATCTGGATTTTGTATACAACATTTCTTTGGTTTTCAGAATGAACCTAAGTAAACTTCAGACACTGTTAAATTCTTAGCTTCTTCTGCATATCAAAGATATATCAACTCCAATGACAAAAGAACACACTAGGAGCAAATCTAATCATGCTGTATCCAGTATCAACCAGCACAGGCCTAATTGAACACCCTAACTGAACAATTTAGAAACGTTATGAAGGACGAAAACATTATGTTGTCAACCAGACAGTTTCAACAAGCCGCCAAAGTTAATTCCAACTAAGATAATTGACTGTGGATATCGTTATATGAAGATGACCCAGTACAAGATTTAGAGTGGTGATAGAACGACCTGAGCAAAGCTAAGACCGCTCCTGTCTTACTTATTGAGACAAATATCTCCGCAAACGCGTGTCGATCTCCGATCTTTGGGTGCAGAATCTGTGCGAGCTCGTGTCTCTGTCTTGAAGTTCGAGCTCGTGAGTTGCTGTTGGATGGGCAACAAGAGAGCGCGTGGTTTTGTATTTCTGTAATACGAAGGACTTATCGATATGAGCTCCTGTCCTGTGTATTGAAACTGTAGTATCTATGCCACCACGTGGTCATGTCCTGCTGATTGAAACTGTTGTTTCTATGTGGCCTCGTGGTCATGTCTTTATGAATGAAATTGTAGTATCTATGCGACCTCGTGGTCATGTTCTGCTAATTTACTCCGGAATAGCCGATTAAAACCACAACATGGAAGCCGCTGTATATAAGTGATATATTCCAAGTATTGCAGTCCATCTGAGTCATGGTGAAATTGTGGACCCTGAATGCCCTCATTGTTGTGTGTATCGCTTTTGTGCTCTTCATGGCGGGATATTCTTCACCGTATTGGTTAGAGGGTATCAACAACACACCTGTGCACCTGGGACTCTGGCAAACCTGTACACCCTCCTGTTATCCTAACCGTATAGCCTTAGGTAAGTTATATATACCTTTACTTTTTTTAACGTATCCGCTTAATATCAAAAAGTAGAATACATTTGATAAAGAAAAAATGTTTGTATTCACTTAGACCCAAGTATGTCCATTCAATTCTAAAAATATGATAATTAAACTCTGTTATTTAATAACTTTTTTGCACTGCCTGGTGATAATATTCTATGTTTATTTTACCTTTGTAACTTGACTTGTTTAAACTCTTTCACTTACAAAACAAATAATATTTGGAGAAACATTGCCCTTTTTTATTTAATAATTTTTCTATCTTGCACATAGACCAGAACTTTGGCTATCGCCTGTTAAGCTCAGTATCCTGTCAACTGGAATACGGTTGAAATCCTGTAACCAGGATATGATGACTTTGTCATCTGTACGGAAAATAAAATTTATAATATAATATAAACTCCCTATTTATTGATAGACACTGGCCTTAAATGGATAAAAAAAAAAAAAGAAGTATTATTTAGGTTGTATGACTCACAAAACTGAAACAACTACCAAGTGTTTGGAAATATTTTATTTAAGATACACAAGCAAACTATTTATATTGGAGAAACAACAATGTGTGCCCTCTACTGCCACACTTGGTGATTAAATGATGAACTCCTGCCTGCCTCACAAAAGTAATTAAATTGTCGATGGTGCCCACCGATTGCTTGAAATGTGTAACGAAATTACGCCACAATAGAGAATAGAGAACATGCACAATACACATAATAAATTAATAAAAATAAAAAATAAATAAGAAAGGATCTGTTCTTAAAATTTATGCAAAGATAAAAATGTAACAAATACGGAAATAAAGAGAATAATAAAAAGAAGGGATATTAAATGTCTATTGTTATAATATTTTGTGTTAAATGAAATGAGAGGCTGAACTTTGTCGATAGAAAGCAGAAATATACGAGATATATTTGCTTCGCTCATAACGCCGTATTTTTAATTTCGTTCTATTTTTTTTTCAACATAAAAAAAACACAACACCTCACTGTGAAGAATTTTTTTTAAAAATGCTTCCCACTGAAATAAAACACGATTCACAAGGATTCCTCAGTGACGATTTGCATGTGCGGTGTGTTTCCTATACTTCACAGTTAGGGGTGTAACGATTCATAATGAGCCCTCAGTGATGATTTGCATGTGCCGTATGTTTCCTATACCTCACAGTTAGGGGTGTAACGATTCATAATGAGTCCTCAGTGACGATTTGCATGTGCGGTGTGTTTCCTATACCTCACAGTTAGGGGTGTAACGATTCATAATGAGCCCTCAGTGATGATTTGCATGTAGGTGTGTTTCCTATACCTCACAGTTAGGGGTGTAACGATTCACAAGGATTCCTCAGTGACGATTTGCATGTGCCGTGTGTTTCCTATACCTCACAGTTAGGGGTGTAACGATTCATAATGAGTCCTCAGTGACGATTTGCATGTGCCGTGTGTTTCAAATACCTCACAGTTAGGGTGTATTAATGATTCATAATGATTCCTCAGTGACGATTTGCATGTGCGGTGTGTTTCCTATACCTCACACTAAGGGGTGTGACGATCCATAATGATTCCCCAGTGCCGATTTGCATGTGCAGTGTGTTTCCTATACCTCATAGTGGACCCATTTCCACAGTACAACCCTGTGTAGCCTGTAACATGAATTAAAGTTGTTGACATGAAGTTGAACTTAGTCAAGAAAGTAGGATAAATGTTTACTCTGTATTTGGCGAGTCATTTTGTAAATTCTGCATTTCGATGAGTCATGTATATTTTCTCGGCTAGCCGTAATGTATATTATAATCAGAATAAAACAAGACCCAGTCAGGAGACTCTTATTCCCAATTGGGAGACTAAGTAACAAAAGGGGAGTCCTAAGCCCTAAGTCGATTTAGGGAGACTATATAAGTGCCAAAAGGAAGACTAAGTCCCAATCGGGAAACCATAAATCCTAATCGGGAAAACTATAAGACCCAATCGGGACAGTATAATTACCAAAAGGAGACTATAAGTCCAGGAAAGTAGTCCCTCGATTGGGTCTAAGTCTTTCGATGAGGACTTATAGTCTCCCTTATTATCTTCTAATTAGGTAGGATTTATTATCTCCTAATTAGGACTTATTATCTTCTAATTAAGACTTATTATCTCCTAATTAGGACTTATTATCTCCTAATTAAGTAGGATTTATTATCTCCTAATAAGGAGATAATCCGACAGAAAATTTTTAACAACACAGCCCTCTACGCTGCCGTAATATTCTATATTATGGGGAGTCATGTATTTTTTGTATTTCGTTTAACCATGCGGAATATTCTGTATTTCGCTGAATCATGATATGTATACTATATTTCGGTGAGCTCTGTACATTATGTAGTTACGTGAGTTATGGTGCATTTTCTGTACATCAATGAGCCACGCTACGACGCTGTATATTCTGTCTTTTGATGAATGATAACATATATTCTGCATTCAGATGAGTCATGATGTGTTTTCTATATTTCGTTGAGCTATAGGAATTCTGTAGTTGTGTGAGTATTGATGAATCTTCTGTACTTCGACAAGTCACCACAAATAATCTATATTTCGGCAAGTCACCACGTATTATAATATATTATTCTGTATTCCACTGGGTTGTAACTTGTATTCTGTGTGTTCAGTGAGTCTTGGTGTATATACTGCATTTCGTTGCATTATGTATATTTTCTGTTTAGGTGAGTTATGTTTGCTTGTTATATTTCGGTGAGTTCTCGTGTTACTACGTATGTCATTGCCTGGTGTTCTGTGTTTTGATGAGTCATGATTCACATTCTGTTCTTCAATGAGTCTATATTAATTTAGTTACCCATGGTGTATATTCTGTGTTGTGGTGAATCATGATTCACATACTGTATTTCGGTGAGTCATGATGTATATTCTGTGTTTCGATGAGTTATGATGTATGTTCTGTGTTTTGGCGAGTCATTATTGTATATTCTGTGTTTCGGCGAGTTATGATGTATATTCTGTGTTTCGGCAAGTCATGATGTATATTCTGTGTTTCGGCGAGTCATGATGTATATTCTGCGTTTCGGCGAGTCATGGTGTAAATTCTGTGTTTCGGCGAGTCATGATGTATATTCTGTGTTTCAGCGAGTCATGATGTATATTCTGTGTTTCGGCGAGTCATGATGTATATTCTGTGTTTCGTCGAGTCATGATGTATATTCTGTGTTTCGGTGAGTCATGATGTATATTCTGTGTTTCGGTGAGTCATGATGTATATTCTGTGTTTCGGAGTTATGATGTATATCCTGTGTTTCGGCGAGTCATGGTGTAAATTCTGTGTTTCGCTGACTCATGATGTATATTCTGTGTTTCGGCGAGTCATGGTGTAAATTCTGTGTTTCGGCGAGTCATGGTGTATATTATGTTTCATTTGCTATGTATATGTATTTCAAGGTGATTTTATGATTCATATTCTGTATTTCAGCCAGTCATAATATATATTCTGCATTTCGGTGAGTCATAATATATATTCTGCATTTCGGTGAGTCAAGTGTTTTGCTAAACCATGTTGTTATTCTATATTCAGTGAGTCCAAATGTATATTCTGTGTTTTAATTATTTATGATACACATTCTGTATTACAATGAGTCATAATGTGTACTCTTTGTTTCATTGAATCCCATCATTTTATAATAAATTTCAATCAGTCGTGATGGATTTTTTGTGTCATGGTATATATATATATATATTGTATTTTGCTTTGTGTATTTTCTCTTTCGGTGAGCCGTTATATATATTCTGTGTTTACATGATTCAAGGTGTATATTCAGTATTTCAGTGAGGCATAATACACACATTTTGTATTTCGGTGAATCGTAATGTAGGCCTTTATTCAGTATTTCTTTGAGTCGTGATGTATATTCTTTATTTGTGGTAAGTAATGGTGTATATTGTGATGAATCAATATGTATATTCTATATTTCTGTAAACAGTGTACAATCCGTATTTAGGCAAGTCATGATACATATTCAGTATTTAGTGTATTATCGGGGTTTCGGCATGCCATGATGTGTATTCCAGTGTATCATAATGTATATTTTGTATTACTATGAAACATATTATTTTTGTCGGGCAGTCATCATGAATATTCTGTATACCATTGCCTCACTATATTATGGCGAAACATGGAGAATATTCTGTATTTCGGTGAGTCATAATGCATATTTCGTACATCAATGAGTCGCGAGGTAAAGTCTGTATTTTAGTGATTCATGAGGCATGTTGTCCATTTGAGGCGAAATCAAGAATGAATACGAGATTTGAATAAACTGTCTAAACTTTGTCACCTGTCCCCAAAATTCTATACATTGAAGTTCGCGAAATGTACTAGATTTGTGTTGAGGTAAAGTAGGTACTTTTCAAACTGTATATTATATATCTAGACAAACTGCAGCTATTATCAAAAAGGTAGCTATGCTACCAGATTTTGCTAACACAATCTATTTATACACAGACTTGAAAGGACAGGAACAAGCAGACAAAAATACACACTGTACAAAGAGTAAAAAACTGTAGAAACTAGTAAAACAATTGGTTACAAAACAAGACCCAGTCAACAATCTGAGTCGGTTCATCTAATTTAAGTCTCTTTAAAGGCCGGTCTCCCTGACAATGAACTGAATCATCGATCGGTTGATCCATATATAGGCATCGTTTTGAATATTAATATAAGTGGCATTAGCCTGTCGGTGTCGTGTAATTTATTCTACGGAATCTAAAGTATGGTTATGTGACAGCCATAGTTGACGTAAAGCTAGATAAACAACACACATTACTGAGGTTATATAAAGTAAACCCAGCTTAATTAATTACAGGTATGAAGGCATGAATACTAATAGGGTAAGAACCACTTTATCTGATAGTTATGTCAAATCTCTAACAGGGATCATTGTGAACATTGTGTGTTCATAAAAAGGACCGAGCAGGGAATCTATAAGCTTGCTGCAATAACACACACTAGTCCAGGAGTTTAATTGGTCAAAAACCTTCTTTTTATTTATTTATTATTATTTTTTATTTTTTTTTTATTTTTTTTTGGTGCTTTATGTCATCATGCGGCTTTTTTATTTCTAATTCTTACTACTATTCTCCTAAATGAATTTATCAGTAAATATCGTGTTTTGTTTTAAAACACAGGCTGATTTTTTTGTGTATATATACTGGTTATTTCAGATGGTGTTTTAGTCGCCATATAACAAATTATGTTGAAAAACTCTCACTATATTGTTATTAATGACTATGAGACCATACAAAAATGGCTTCTTTACGTACTGATGTTATTTGCTGAGCGACGACCTCTTTATTTATATTGTGTATGGGACGAAGGGGCGAGGAGACTTTCTGTTGCCTTGGTGCTCTCAGAGCTAAGGGGAAGCACGAAGCTGATATGTTTGTGTTATCCTCGTACCTTCTATTTAAAGTTATACATCCAGACTTTCTGATTGTTAATAAACAAGGTTTCGAAATTGTAATTAATTACAGTTTAATTTGAGCCTTCAATTGAGTTTATCAGTTAGAATTTATAAAGATAAATGGGATTGTATAGGCTCTGTAGTGTGAGTTGGATTTTGTTAGTGTTGTCATATGTTGAGGTTCAGTTCCAACGACGACGAAAGACTGGGAATATCTGACTCTTCAATATGACTATCGGATTTAGCTGATATGTTTGCCGATAGATCAAGTGTGGACTGAAGCGAATGTCTATCTTACAATACTTATTTCAGACATTTCACACTTTGATAAGTTTCACAAATAAACTTGCGTAATTCTAGAAAACGGTACCTAGAAGATAATTCAGATTTATTGGATAAAAACAACTTGTCTTCTTCGTTATATGCGTAGCACAAATACTTCCTCAAAATGACCCAAAGGGTCCAGCAACACCGCAAGGAAGGCGTTAAATTTCGACTCACTGATAAGGTGTACAGAAAATTGAGCCTCGTTTTGGCCAATCCGTCAGCATCTTGTTGACAAAAAGGCGACTATAACTTCAGTATCACTCCATCGCTTAAAAATCATGTATCTCGTCTGTATTGATACCTATTGAAAAAGAGTCCATATGCATTTCATCGCACTGGACAAAAATCTATTGGAAATGAGGAAACATTGAGTTATTTATCCCTTTCCATATCTCGTCGGACGACAAAGCGTGCAATGTCTATGGTTTCCTATCCTTGATTTCAGTGTCGGAGACAATTTGACCTAAACACCAATAGTCATTCTTTAGGGTAAAGAATTGAAGACTGGATCGTTTTGGATTCCTTGGCCTCCGTATTGCTCCTCAAATCAATTCATAAGTCAGCTGGTTGTAAAAATCAAGTTAGGAATCCTCCGCCTGCTTCAAACTCTCCATCCGCCATTGAACAGTGTATGCACCAAGTAACGAATCAATCCATTAACCTGTCTTTCAGCCACATAATCAATCAATCAACAAACCAGCCAACACATCAATCAACCAATCAATTAATCAATAAATGATTCAAATAACCAGAATGGTATCAACTTTCTAATTAGTCAGCGTTCTAATAGTGTCCATCATCTGTTTTAGATTTTTTCTTGGCGACCCAGGCCATGGAGACGATGGGTTTAATGGTAGCTGTCTTTACTATCCCGATATTGGGGTTTTACATGCACGTGACTGGCAGAGAAGGTCTGGACACCATAGAGTATATTAGCTGGAAGGCTGCGGTCGTTTCCACCATATTATCATGTAAGTAATTCTGCCCACAGCTATTATCTTTAATCGCGTGTGACCGACGTATACCATTGATAGATATGTACTATAGAATAATGAATACAGGGGGAAATTCGTCAGGGTAATGTCCATGAAATCACTCATATGTACTCTAAACCTCCTGACAAGAACCCATCGATTCGTGTGCTGGGTTATTGCTGTGGGCAGAACTTCTACAAGCCTTACCCATGTACTTATGCCAGAGGGTCGGAGAGGGCTTCCGATTGCTCTGGTGTTCTCAAAGCTAAAGGGGACAGGGAGCCGATTTGTTCTGTGGAGTCATTCTTGTTGCGGCCTGTGGTTGTCCTGTGTTTGTCCTGTTTTGTCTGAATGTTGGCGTTTATTGTGGTTTTCTTCGTCCATTGGACTGGCACGCTGTCATGTTAGTCAAATAACCCTAAATAAGGCGCCCAATCCCAATCAATAAAAAGAACAAACCAGCCATGTTATTATGGTCCCTGCTTTCTCCACTGTCTATTACACCATCCGTTCAGTGACAGAACTTTAAATAGGATTTTAATAATAAACAAAATACATAAACGATACAAGTTTTATATGGTTTCCTTAACACCTTTTTGTTGCCACCAATGCATCACAGTTCACAAAATTTGGTTCACTGCACAAAACAAAAACAAAAATTTGTTGTTGTTTTTTAAGAATATTATTCTGATTATTATACATTTGTTTTGTGTCCTGTATTTTTTTTGTATTTTATTTACAGTAAATTTGTTTTTTTCTGTTGTAGGTATATTTATTCTCCTTGGTGTGATTATTATAGGAACAAAGTACACTTTGGTACTGTTAAACCCGGGGTTTCCAGGTGGGATGACCTCAAAATCACAGTTTAACTTATCCTGGTCGTTTGGATTAGCCACGGCCTCAGCTTGTCTTTATTTCTTATCAGCCATTATGCTAACTCTGGACAAATTACAACCCAGGCCTGTTTGACATTAGGCAAACTTTAAGTCTATATGCATAACGTTTTAATGAAGAGATAAGAGGATAGTAAACTTACGACATCAATGGAATCGGCGGAAATCCGAATAGGCCTTTTTTAGCCTGATGTAGATTTGTCAATGTTCCTCAGCGTCGTGAAGAGGAGAACACGTTTCGCTTAATGTACCCCAATGTTCATCAGCGTCATGAAGATGAGATTACGTTTTGATTTATGTACCCCAATGTCCATCAGCGTCGTTTAGACCAGAACACGTTTCACTTAATGTATCCCAACCTCCATCAAAGACGAGAACTCGCTTGCTTTATGTATCCCAATGTTCATCAGCGTCGTGAAGATGAGAACACGTTTGCTTTATGTATCCCAATCTTCCTCAGCGTCGTGAAGATGAGAACACGTTTGCTTTATGTATCCCAATATTCATCAGCGTGGTGAATATGAGAACAGGTTTGCTTTATGTATCCCAATCTTCATCAGCGGCCTAAAGATGAGAACGCCTTTCACTTTATATATTACAATGTTCGTTCAAGTTCTGTGGTGTTTCAGCAGTTATTGTTCAGTGTTTGTAGGAGAGACGATTCATTGCAGAAATGTGACCAAGGACATTTTCTGTTAATTGCGGCATGTCATAGGATAAGGTTTAGAAACCAGAGAAGACTCCAAATTACTTTTTTTTAAATCTTGTCAAATTCACCACAAGGAAAGGCGAACGGACAGACTGTTATGCTTAATCAATACAAAAGCCCACAGGTGCAATTAGTGAGACCTTTCAGACGACCTTTCACCTGGTCAGTGATTTTCCATTGGGTCATTGGACTGTGGCGGCCCCAGCACCAGAAATTGGCTCAAATTTGGGAGTTGGAATTTTGTCCATAGACGTAAAGCGATGTTCATGTCGATGTATTGTTGGTATTTTTGCAAAAAGTGACGACAAATTGTAAAACAACTGACAAACATTTTTATTGTACATTGTATATATTTTTAATGCAGAGAAAGAAAAGATATATAGATGTGTAAAATTTAGTTAACATAAAATGGATTGTATGACTGGCCGTCATAGGCAGCTTGTTTCCGTGGAGAGTGTGATTAATTACACCATATATGATTTGGGGTGTGCGAGTGGGGGGCGGGGGGTGGGGGGCAAGACAAGTTATATAGGGAGCAAACTCGTTTTCCGATATAAATATTCTTAAATCTGCCTTCGTTTGGGGGTAATTGAATGTTATCATGTTTGTTCATTAAAACAAAATTACTATATTCGTACAATAAATGATTTGGAAAGAAATCAACATTCTCCATATCTATTGTCGAAATAAAGAATTTAGAGCATTATTACGTTTGATAAAATCACCATGTTATGATTGTTTCCTCGCTTATTGAGTTATATAGATTCATGTCGATAGTAAATATATGCTAAGTATCTTCCCCTCAGATACAGAAAGGCAACATAACTGAAAGAAACAGAGAGAAGCCATCAACAATCAAGAAATGTGTGACAGTCAGACAGGCGTGTTAATATTGGTTGTCTTATGTATCTCCCGGCTATGTGCTTTTGTTCTTGCTAATTTGTGTTTTTCCGTTATATCTGGGATTACATTATACTATATTGTAATCCCAGGTTATATGCAACATAACTGAAAGAAACAGAGAGAAGCCATCAACAATCAAGAAATGTGTGACAGTAAGACGGGCGTGTTAATATGGGTTGTCTTATGTATCTCCCGGCTATGTGCTTTTGTTCTTGCTAATTTATGTTTTTCCGTTATATCTGGGATTACATTATACTATATTGTAATCCCAGGTTATATGGTTGTCCTATATTAATTATATGTTATAAGAGCAAGACTGGCTCTACATATGATGAGAAAAATGAATACCATTTGTAATGCGACAGATGTAAAACAGAGCATTCACCCGTTATGGAGCTGAATATCAGGCCGATTAACCGAATGAATAATGACATTTTATACATATCATGTTCTTTGCTTTATTTCCTTTATTTCTCCGGCTAGTGTTTAATATTTCGTTTCTATTTAAAAACGGTCCCTTAAACAAACTCAAACGCTTTTACCAACAACTTTCTGTTGTTGAAATTTTACACAAAGTTTTGTTCGAGCCAAGAAAAATTTCTGGAAAATTAGATATCAGTCAAGAGAGTACCGGTATGCCATTTTGTTTTCGAAAATTCCATCGAAATCAGCCAGATATGGTAGAACCCCACTTTTTACAAGTGAAGGAAGAAGGATGGAGAAATTCATTGGTCAACTTCTGCTATTAATCTAATAAACATTATTATCACAGCGATGTCAGCTGGTCTACATTGAAATGTCGACAAAATTTGATTTTTTTTTTGTTTTGTTTCATGAAAATTCGAGGGAAATGAGCCAGATATGTTAGAACACCAGTTTGTACACTAAGTTCAAATTTTGGGCACAGCTAAATGTAGATATAGCTAACGTATAACATCGCTGAGATAAAAATGTTTCATGGAATAAGAATAACAGCGGAATTTGACCAATCAAATTATCCGTCCTTGTTACGCATGGTTTGGATGTTACTGAATGTTATTCTGCAATAACACAAAAATAGTGTTTTGGCAACTGTGTCCCAGTTTAAACTGTAAATAAACTGTATAAAGTATCCACATATACGATGGCCATTAAACCAGAAAGCAAATATGTGATAAAAGTATATTTAATCAACCGTGTACGTTCCATAATTATACAATTTTATGAACAATGTTTAGCAATTAAATCCTGTTTAATTTGAATAGATTCACACTGAAAGCGCAACTCGTACATTGATTAGAGATTTAAGATGGCTGTTTGTCGATGAAATGGTTCATATCTGGTCAAATGTGAAACGTTAATACAAGTTTGTGGTTGAGTCTTTTTCTGTTCAAACATTTACAAAAAGTTGTGGTAAAGTCTTTTGTGTTTGAACGTTTATTGAAGTTGGGATAAAATATTCTTTTTGAACGTTTACAAAAGGTTGTGGTACAATCTTTTCTGTTTGAACATTTATCGAACGTTTTAAGAAAGTATTTTCGGTTCGAACGTTAATAGAAGGTTGGGTAATGTCTTTTCTGTACGAACGTTTATATAATGTTGTGGTAAAGTATTTGCCGTTTGAACGTTTATAGAAAGTCTTTTATGTGTGAACGTCTAAAGAAGACTGCAGTAAAATATTTTCTTTTTGAACGTCTATAGAGGATTGTGATGAAGTGTATTGCCCGAGAGTAAAGGCAAATGTGAATTATGAGTTTTATTAGTAATTAAACTTTGTATAGAAACTTTTCCATAGCATACATGCCGAAGCTGATTGTGACAGGGGCCTGTTTTTGTGAAAGTTTGACTAGGTTGTCATGGATGAATTTGGCAGGAATCAAGAAACTATGGTGGCCGATAGCGGCCACTCACCGTCTCGCTATCTCGCCCTTATTCAAACTCTACGTGCACGCGAGATTTTGACACGCGTATGGCTGGTTTCGGACACGAGCACGCGCGAACGCATGCACGCGCGACTGATACTCATCTTACGTGCAGTAACAAATTTCACGTGCACGTGACAAATCTTCACATGCATGTGTTAGGGAATCTCGCGTGCACGCGAGGACCTATTGTGTCCGAAAACATGCATGCACGTGAAAAAAAAGCGCGAGTTTTTGTCCGTTGGCGCGAGTTTTTCGTCCATTGGCGCGTGTTTTCCTCGCGTGCACGCGAGAAAATCTCGCG
>JARFOD010091103.1:0-17798 GCA_031763545.1 Mopalia muscosa | reverse complement strand
CAAATATACTATAGTAGATAAGGGATGTCCAAACACGATGCAACAATGAAACTCGTTATGATGTCACATTTGGTCCATACACTCAGTAACACTTCTACACTGGGCACTTTAAATTTGCTGTTTTATGACCCACCATACTGATATATCTCATGGAAACTGACAACTGTAACTTGAGGAATACGCGTGCATAGTTAATTAAACAAAATAATCAAGTTCTAAATGAAATCAGTGAACAATATCCCAAATCACGAACGTTTTAACGGCGACGGGAGGATTAGAGGAGAAGTGTAATTTCCCAATTGGCTCTTCCAATGCGATTCGAGAAGAATTCCAGTGGACATGTCACCAGAGGAAAGCTATTCACTGTGACCAATGCAAAGTAATCAGATTTCAACAACATTGGTCGTTGGTATCATTTAGGTTAACAGTGCTTGTTTGATACTTATTTATTTCTGTATCAATAAGAATATCAGTAGAATACCTAATAAATACAAATCATATGATAGACTAAAAATAACGCCAACCTCAATTTAATGAGAATTTTAAGTAACATGAACCAGGAAAAGCGAAGCCACTGTTTATTGTTTGGTCCCAGCTATGCTGAGCACTGTTGCAATATTTTATGACCCGTTTTACCATGCAGACAGATCGATTGTGTTGATCCAAAGTGTTATAGACTTACAAACGTCGTGGTAACAACATTAACTTTCTTTGGCTGAAGACTATTTGAACGGCACGTTAACTATCTGACTATCCAATGCAGCCCTTGCCATTATGTAGGATGATCTCAATGTGTGGACTGAGATATCTGAGAAAACAATACACAGTCAGAATAGAACTCAGATAATACAGCAGGTCTATTCACTCCATCAAAATCAACGAGAGAAAATAGAGATTTGGTGATTAAGTCCATTAGACTGAGACGGTCAGAACACGTTTTTCTGAGACCCAGAAATGGTTGCAATGTTATTGGGTCGGTCTGAGACCAAACATTGAGAGTAGATTGGAAGATGCTTCCCTGTTGTTGTAGGGCCACTACTGGCTTATTCCACGCGATAAGTTCAGCGGGCTTCAGCCACACGCAGACGTGACAGCATAACAAACCAGACTAACAGCTATGTCTGAATAATTGTCCCTCACTTGTCGAACAATCTCTTCCCATATCACAGTTTGTCGGAGTTTTATTCAGGGTTGGTTTGAGCCGTTTGTTAAGTACTGGGTACAACGTCATGTAGTTAATCATCGTGTAGGGTATTAAATATTTAAACCCCGGTCAGACTCACTGGGGTTTTGTATACGAGCCAAAGATCAACCAAGAACCAAGCTGTTAGTGGTAAATATACATGTATAAACATGTCATCTAAGATAATTATATTTCAAATTCTCAGAATGAAAAAAAGCAATTCTTATCCAATATCGATTTATTGTCAGTTAAAGATCACGATAAATGGATAAGAAGATAGATTGTTGAAGGAAAATGGCTGAAACCAAGAAAACATATAAAAAAAACTGTCCAATATTCACTAGAAGATTTTCAGCTTGTTTCAAATTCAAATCTCCAGATTTTTGCCGAGCCAGTCCATTTTTTCGTGAAGTCCATAAATATGAACAGAACATATAAGGCCTTTTGAGGACTGAAAGTTTTATATAAGAATAAATACTCAATCCTGAATTTGTTCCATCATTTGCATGAGGCATTTATTCCTAATCGTCATTAAATTGTGGTCATGAGCTAAATTAAATGTGTGAAGAAGAGTCTGTTTAAGAACATTCGCCTTTAGAATTTTGCCATCAAGCAGCCAGCCCTACGAGTATTTCCGATTTCGACTCGTTATTATCCGTTGTGGCGCTCGAATGGAGTTCCTCTGTCAACGTCACAGCTCAAATGACTTGTACGAAAAGCCGCAAATTTGTAAGTGAATACAACAAATTCTCAGCGTCGGAAATGTACGGGTTGTTCTTTTACAGATAGTTAATAGTATTATCTTTAGTAATTCAGTCCCTTTATAAATCTGATTTAAACCCGGTTTGGGAATACCTTTAACTGTTAATTAACTGATGTTCTTCCGGTCCCATCACTAGGGACATTTAAGCTATATTTAAAGGCAGTTATCGCATGTAAGCGAAAGCAATGTGATGGTCACAATAGTTTGAAGGAGTTTGCTATTTGGAAAAACGTCTTTATATAGTCCTATGGATTTTGGTTCAAATCTGTCCACTACAGCTATTAAAGTAAGACAAAGTCAGCGGCTGCAAATCGGTAGCAATTGGTGCTAACCAAACACGCCCATACATCTTTATTGTTTAGTTTTAATGATTTCAATCAGCCTCCATGTCTACTATTACCATGTCTGCTAATTCGTGGCTTGGTAGATTCTATGGTGGTAGCTGATTTTTTCCTGCAAATTTGGTTTTTGGAGGCTTAACTGCACTGATGGTCGCGATGATAACATAGCGGGTGCTTGCAGTCTGGCTTTAATATGCTATTGCGACGACACCACTTCATTCTGGTTTGTCGTTAAACGAAACATATCGATGGGTTCTTGCAAAATGACAATTTTGTATCACTTAACACAACACAACTGTCGTGCTGCATCAATTATAAGCTTAACTCAGAGTTCCAATTAATACTAGTAGGTTGTGTTCTGCAATACATCTTCTTCGTAGACTGATACATTACCCCGACAATCAGTATCAATCACATTAGATCAATAAATAACTGCCCCGATTGTTACTGATACATTGTCCCGACAATCAGTATAAATCACATTAGATCAATAGATAACTGCCTGTATTGTGACTGATACATTGTCCCGACAATCAGTATCAATCACATTAGACCAATAGATAACTGCCTGTATTGTGACTGATACATTACCCCAACAATCAGTATCAATCACATTAGACCAATAGATAACTGCCCCGATTGTGACTGATACATTGTCCCGACAATCAGTATAAATCACATTAGATCAATAGATAACTGTCTGTATTGTGACTGATACATTACCCCGACAATCAGTATAAATCACATTAGATCAATACATAACTGCCCGGAATGTGACTGATACATTACCCTGACAATCAGTATAAATCACATTAGATCAATAGATAACTGCCCGGATTGTGACTGATACATTACCCCGACAATCACTATAAATCACATTAGATCAATAGATAACTGCCTGTATTGTGAATGATACATTACCCCGACAATCAGTATCAATCACATTAGATCAATAGATAACTGCCCGGATTGTGACTGATACATTACCCCGACAATCAGTATAAATCACATTAGATCAATAGATAACTGCCTGTATTGTGACTGATACATTACCCCGACAATCAGTATAAATCACATCAGATCAATAGATAAGTGCCTGTATTGTGACTGATACATTACCCTGACAATCAGTATAAATCACACGAACCAATAGATAATTGCCCGGATTGTGACTGATACATTGCCTCGACAATTAGTAAAAATCCCTTTAAAGCAATAGATAGATACTGTATTGTGACTGATACATTGCCCCGACAATCTGTATAAATCACATTAGACATAACGATATATTGAGCCACAACCTTCGCTTTCTCGTTTGTAGATATTCTGCGGGGGTATTATTTAATGTACGTTATTTCCTTTAGCTACATAGTCTCACTAATGGTTGATGTTTTTCTCATACAAGATGGGTTTTTGTCCTCGTCAAATACAGAGTTCTTTATAGATATGATGGTATGCTTACAATTAGAATTGACAATCAGTATAAATCACATAAGATCAATATATAAGTGCCTGTATTGTGACTGATACATTACCCCGATACTTGATAACTGCCCGGATTGTGACTGATACATTACACCGACAATCAGTATAAATCACATTAGATCAATAAATAACTGCCCGGATTGTGACTGATACATTACACCGACAATCAGTATCAATCACATTAGATCAATAGATAACTGCCTGTATTGTGACTGATACATTACCCCGACAATCAGTATAAATCACATTAGACCAATAGATAACTGCTTGTATTGTGACTAATACATTACCCCGACAATCAGTATAAATCACATTAGACCAATATATAACTGCCTGTATTGTCACTGATACATTACCCGGACAATCAGTATAAATCACATTAGATCAATAGAATTACTGTCTGTATTGTGACTGATACATAACCCCGACAATCAGTATAAATCACATAAGATCAATCGATAACTGCCCGGATTGTGACTGATACATTTTGAGACAGCCGATGTTACCACTAATTAATGTAACGTTAAAGTTGCAACTCGTCATACATTGCTGTGAGATGAAGTTTTTCAATTTCAATTCAGAATTTTCCTCTCTATTGATTGACTATTTAATCGAGTTACTTTCAAAGTAACCCATCACTCGATGTTGAATGACATCTAATTAACGATATAATGAGCCACAACCTTCGCTTTCTCGTTTGTATATATTCTTTGGGGTATTATTTAATGTACGTTATTTCCTTTAACTACATAGTCTGACTAATGGTTGATTTTTTTCTCATACAAGATGGTTTTTTGTCCTCGTTTAATCCAGAGTTCTTTTTAGAGATGATGGTATGCTTACAATTAGAATCGATTCCTTTTACGTATAAAGGGAACCGGTTCTGAGTTGGTCGCTAATTATTAGACGTGATGGGAGCACTGATGCTGTACTAATGGCGGAACTCAAACCTGACACGACAAGACGAGTTATACCGGCTTTGAATATTTTACAATCATCAATCCACAATGAACTTTTTTGTGGATTAACATGTTAACACGTTAAAAAAACTTCCAATAAAAGACCATGCCAAGAAAAGAAAAGAAAAATTCGTATTGTACTCCACACACATGTAATGAAACAACAAATTCGTGTTCCTGTGCTTCAAAAGCTCCGTTATCCATTTCACATTAAGATGTTACCATTATTTAAGAAAACTTATTCATACATTAATGTCTACACAACTGCAGAGGAAACGGTAACCAAACGACCAGACTTAACGGGTAGGGATGAAGGGTTACAGTCTATGAGGTTAGTAGCCTTTTCATGCAATATCGTTTTGGTTTAACTTCGACATTGATTTTAATCGCCGTAAATAAAATATGTTTTTTTTTTAATAAATCGGTAGAAAAAATTTGAAATGAGTTTGAAGAATATTTAAAAAAAAGAAGACTTTTATGAATTTCTACCCTGGTTGAGGTAGCAAATGAGTTACAGAACACACATACGGAGTGATCAAACGAAGGACCGTAAATACAAGAAACACGGTTTTATTAACAAGATTGGAGGACTTTAACAATATTTCCATATCAAACATTTAATAGTAAAGTATATACATTCAGTAAGTATTTTAAATAACAATATATTCCCAAATTGGGTAAATAGAAACCAGTATTATGCTTAGTCAAGGCGATCTTCTTTTGCAATATCTTTACAAAATGATAAATAACCGTAACTGTTTTGTGGAATACATGAATTTGAAGACAAAACCTAGTGACAAGCAATGCGAAATCGAAACTAATCCTTTGTACATCAGTCTATCATATTCAGAAAGTCATTTTGACGCTGCGATTAGCAATTATTGATTTCTTAAGTGCATGTAATGCTAATTAGCCCGAGGTAACAGATTCTATAGTCATTAACGAAATAGACGAAAGTAGACAAAATTAGTGAAACAGAAAGGTAACAAATGAAACATGAGTTTTCAAGAACAACATAAAATACAATGGTAAAAATGGTCCGCAGAAACACATACTATCAAACACATTAAAAACTAGCTGATTTATGAACTTCGCACTACATTTGAGTAATACCTCTTTTAAACTTATTCTAGGTACATACGTTTCAGGATCTTTTGAGCGAATATATTTCTTATGAAGCTGTTGTCCATAGTCATTGATATTAGATGTGTGCCCCAGTTTCGTAAAGTCAACCAATTAGTTATCTGTATTTCCATGAAGAACAAAATTCTAATTTTCACAATCATCAACTTTATTATATTTGATCTAACGAGCAAAAAATATATAATGATCAATATTACATTTCCGAATTCTCTGTTAGGGGTACATGTGGTGTTCGAATACATTAGATAATAGTTCATCTGGAGATGTTAAGCATGCTGTTTCAGCAAACAAGATACACTCGATAAGTACGCAATTCTTACAAAAATCAAGACTTTATGTAGAAAAATTAAAGCAGATGGAAACAGCTGGCAAACGCGGTTGAAAGTTTTGTCAAAAAAGGTCCATAACAAAAGGACCTCCGAAAGCTGTTCCATTGGTCTCTGAGACCCTCATAACCTGTCGTGAAAATCCACCCAGACTGAATAGAGAGCCTGGTTTTCTTTATTCATATTTCGTATTCGTTGCACTGCTGGTATTCATTCAGGAATACTGGACTGGACTTAAATGTTGTCTGTCCATTTACACTGAAGGATTATTCCGACCAACTGTTAATACATATAGATTGTTTTTATTGTTACCATAGAGAAATAAATTTTGATTGCCTTGGGTTTCGAACTTGTTTGCATATACTGCAGACAGGTGCTCCCCGCAACATTCTAAGTGAGAATAACCATTGGGTATTAATTTCCAAATGAATCCACATCATTTGGAAAGGTAGAGAATGATATCCTGGAATGATAGTATTTACTGAAATGATTTACACTAACAAAGGCAAAACACAAATAAAGCAACCCACATAGTATCAAAATCAAATTTCCCGGCAAACTGACTAAGTAAAGAGCAATGGGTTCTAGTGTTGGGTTTAACTTATATATCTAGTTACTGTTAAGTAGCCAGGGATGTGGGTTATATAAAGCATCATATAATGGTCCGACAGTCAGATAAACGAAACTCGTGAGGGCAAATAAACATAAGGAGCCGGCTGGCGCAGAACTGATTCTCACCGATATCCAATAATCTCTGTCTCGGAGCTTAGGCCGGGTCTGGTCACGTCCACACACAAAGTCAATCGACAGCGACTCGATTAAGGGACAAGAAACCAGCATTCAACTCAATTTCTATCTCCTTACTTCCCATTTTCACAACCCAACCATTATTCTCCTATACTGTTTTTTTAAAACACTTTCCTTCAGACGGATATACCAAACGGAATGATAAAACAAAATGGATACCAAACTACCATCAGCATAGCTTGACACACTATCAATAATAAAGCTAGATTGATATCAAAGTGCCGCGAGTAACCCAATGGATTTGAGATTACTAACAGACAATAAGTTCATTCCAAACCACCATTGACTTCTCCCAAGCCGTCTTCAGAAACTGAACTGAATCCAAATTTCCACATTTGGGTGTAAAATACCACTTCTTACAAGACTATATCGGTTTCACTGCAGACAGATGCCAGTTCCAGTATCAATGTCATCTCCAGATGCAGCCTTCAATCGAACTTACTTCTCTCTCTGTTCAGTTGAAAAACACAAAGTAGGCGAAAAGCTTTGGCTAAATCCAGCTCGAGAGTCATTTCCGATTGCCATTTGCCATCTCATTCTCAGCGACTTGAGCGTACTGTTGTGGTGTGGGATGCTGGAGAAAAACAAGAAGAGAGAAAATGGCAATTTTTACTTGATAAATAAATTATTACACAATTTGAACACTGTTGGTTTTTAACACACTTGTCATTTGAAGTTATATTGAGATCGATGAGTTTTAGCCATAGAATGGCTGGTTTTAAATACACATTCGACACATTTTTAAATAACGAACATAGGAAATAATATTGGTGTTTCGGTATTTGTAATGCTGTTTTAGGTTGCCCCTGTGTACACTATTTTAGCATGTAAGTCGATCTGGTCTATAATGCAATGGTTTGTTCCATGGTGTGAATCTTGGTCACAATAAGGATACATCACTAAGGAGGTCAATGATCCAGTAACGGTTGAACTGTTATCCCCTTAAAATGGAATAGTCACTGGGACTATTGATTAATTCTCAAGTGCTAAGGGTGTTCTCTAAAACACTCTCAATAGTCTGTAGTTTGATTGTTTTTTACACGTAAGGGCGTTTATACCTCACAAACAAATTTCGTTTTTTTTAAATAAACGAGATAAACGTTACATATTTTATACTTTATTATATATTTTTATGGGAAGAAAATTGTACTTGCAACAAGCGATATTATTATTTTATAAATATACATCCTTTTATCGCTGCATGGCATGATATTTTAGACAGGGCATTTAAATATTAAGGTATATGCCCTAAAGTTATTTTCACAACTCCCACGCACGTTGTACATGGTGTTCAAACTCCGAAGTGCGATGTTTGTTATACCCTTAATATCGCAAAGCCTCCGACTTCGGGGCCTCCGTGGCGGAGTGGTCTAGAGTGTACGCTCTGGTGAGTGTATGCTTCTGGTCCACATACCCCCCTCACCTCTGCCAATGATCTGTAATTCTGATTTAATCCTGTTGATCCAGCATCGGATGAATATAAAATATAAGGCATATCCAGATGAAATATCTAATGCACTGTTTGGTGACGTTTCCGTTAAGTGAGTGTAGCGTTTAACATCGTGGATTACAGCCATTAAGCCATCAATTTATGACTTGTTATTTGATAAAATAGTAAATAAGGCTACAGGAACATGAGAGTTACTGGACAGACAAATCTGTATCAGTTTGCAGTTCTCATTTATTTATTTATTTTTTCATACGATGTTGGACAATGCTCGCTCCACCAAGGCACTTTTTGTTTTTTGTTGCAAGTGTAAAAATAGTTAAATAATTTAAATAGTCAAATATATCTAACCAGCTAGACAAGTAAAGTAAGCAAAGACAGCAATAACCGCCAGGAATGACCATATAGGCGTAGCTTTACAAAATCTCAGGTAGCGCAATTAGACTATAAATATAATTGATCCTCTCTAGAGCTAGAAGCAGGGTCTCCAGTTCAGCTTGATGTTCATTGATAATCCAATGTTCAAACTTATATCATTTCTGGAACTCTAGCAAGTATGTTAATCTTTACAGTGACAGCTTAGCTCTTCTGTCTGTACAAAACAAACAACAAAAAACCACAAAAAAAACCCCTGTAATCATACATCATTGTTAACCCTATTTACTCTAAAGATAATCGACTTTTCTTACATTTGTATAGAGTGAAGGCACCTTTTTTACGTGTAATAGTCGTTAAGAGAGAAGGCATCAACAATGTAGGACGTACTCGAATCCATGACTGTCAATGAGATATGTTCTATTTACTTCATACAAGCACTAGTCATTTCTCACCCCAACGGCAAGTAAAGGGAATGCCGAATATTCTTCACATAAAGCTTTTTCGTTTTACAGTAAGTTAGGCTGGGTGCGTGAATCAGCTTTGGTCGCCAGACAAAGACATATTGTTTTCTACTGAAGGAATGAATTATACGTCAATAGACAACTTAGGTACCGGTATGCTGCCAGGACAACATATGCTGTAATAAGTGTTTTGCATTATATATACACCTCTCCTCTGGTCTTGGTTTTATTTTAAATTAAACCGTAAGTTATTTAAAAAGAAAATAAATTCAATTTCGACTTAATGTAAGGGTTCATTGTAAAATGTTTTGTGTTGGAATTGCGAATATAAAAATCCACAATGCCATGGGATAATTTTATACTATTTAGTGGCCTTTATAAGCGTTTGTTCCCCTTATTATCAGAGCCAGTCAATGTTACAGATTAGCACATTTAAAACAATACACTACAACTTCCTTTATTTTACATTTGACCGATTTTTAACTTCATTCAGTAAAACTGTCTATAGTCAATGCTTTGAAAATACGTTGACTGTGTGTAAAATTTACATATATGTGTTGTCGAACTTGCTGAAGATATGAAACTAAGTATGGTAGCGTTGCTTGACCAGGTTCCTATATTACAGACTAAGATTGGTGCTTACACAGAAGAGGGGCAGAGGGTCTCCCTTCCTGTGGACCGATCAGTGCCACACCTAATGCGGTCTGATGGTTTGATATAATATGGCTTTCAGTCTTGTTCTGAAGGGTATATGATAGTTTTGCATTGAGCGCGATGTTAACGGAAACAGGGATGGTTGGGAAACCCTGTGTATTCTCAATCATCCAGATAACTTCCTTCACACTCGGATAAAAAACATACTAGTTTCCGGTCCATTATAACCTCGCCAGGAATTACCATTAAGCAAACAAGCAAGTGTTTAAAGCATGGTGGAGAGTTCCCACAGAGACTTGTCCTCTGACAAACGAAAGAACTTTCACTGTATACAAACCTTATACTCACAAATATATCATATATTTTCTGACCGAATTTGAACAAGGAAGTAGAGAAAGGAGTACCGGTACATTAAGGCGTGAGCCTTATATGATTTTGAGATTATCGCCCGCAGGAGGACTTAAAACCAGCGTAATTATCCAATTTCGAGTTAGTTTCTCAACGCTAATAAATGTTATCAAGCTATAGTAGTTAACTTACAAATGCCAATACCAATCTAAGTTATCAGCTCTTTTTTTGAAAGCCATTAAAATCTAAACATAAACCTTTATTTTAAAAGGATACCTTTTATCGTCATATGAAAGAAACGGTGCATTAATAACAAGACTGCCTTCCACCATCTACATAATATAAGTCTGAAAATTATGGATTTTCTATGAGCTCGTTGTCTTGTTTGTTACAAGTATGAAGCGTTTGATGTTATCAAACAAAACTGGAATGATTTCACATCATGATCAATAATGCTGGCGATAAGTCACATAATATAGTGCATGCTAGCTAGATCTACCATACTCATACTGGCCCTCGACTACTTGTATACACGGGAATACAAATACACCTTATAAACCGGTATCCGTTGGTGTAATGAAGATGTAGACATTGTTCTATAATATACTAATATACATGATTTGAAAACATGGATGTGTGCTGATTGATTTATGTTAGAATAAATATATGACAGTTTGATATTATTATTATTACTCCATAATTACCATTTGAGATGAGATGTCCGGTTACCATTATACCGGTTCTAATATGCTCTCATACAATTCGAATAAATAATGTATAAAGTGATTGTCTGTTTGTGGTCAGAATTAACGACTTCACAGAGAACTGAAGTCAACTTTGACAGCGTCTTCCAAAAGAATCACATTTCTCGATTAAAAGTTTGTTACATAGTGACAGGTTTAATTGATCTGACAAAAGAGGAAATTTCGTTTTGAGCTCCACTCTAGAAGGCTTTTTAGATTGGATAAAATGCCAGGCACCGACTGAAGCATACGCGATATTAGGAAATGCAATGAAATGCATGGTTTGACAAGAAGGGTTGTCAGGCTGCAGTCCTCTATTGTTATCATTACAAAGTAACAATACCAGTAATGAGAATTCTTTGACGCTACCATCGATTAAAAACAACTGGATGTCATTAGACATAGTCTTTTCTACAAACTATTTAGCAGATCTTATGTAATCAATATGTAGACTGCAATAAGTAGAATTGGACAGGAATATAATTTTTAAACATTGTTTACCAATTATCACTGTATTACTTAACATTGTGGGAGGTTTTATGGTGGCGTATGTTCATACATTTAACCCGTAACACAATTTAAGCTCAATCTAGTAGGGATAGTAAAATCTAATCAAGGTCTACGAGATAATCAGGAAAATATTTTTTCTTATACGGATTATGTTTCATTACTTTAAGATCTGGCCGTTAATGTTTGTTGTGTATAGAAAGGAAATGATTTTGATTATGGTTTGTTTTATGACTGTTACTTGACTCAGTTGGCAGCAGTTGAAGTACATGTTACGCAGTCCTACTAGCAGTAGTCACTTTATCTAATGTGGGTTCCGTAGTGTGCAAACAACCGCAAAGACGCTATAAACTGCAGTGTGTGTTAACAGCATTAGTAGAAGACAGGAGCATTTTCATTATTGCATTGTTGTCAGTATGTATATGTTTAACAAACGATAAGATAGTAAAAGATACGTTTATCCAGTTTGCGACTGAAAATGTCATCCATTCCTACAAATCTTATATTGTATTTGATCGTCTCCGCCGTATTCTAATTTGTTGTTTTTATGTGGGAGAAAAGGCGGTATATTTCCTTTACTTCTGTAAAATATCCCGTTTTATCCTGGATCTCTGATGAGTGACCCGAAGATATCAAATTTATGAATCGAGGGTACAATTTCTTCCCAGGTTTCATGAATTTGATATCTGGGTCAATCGTTTGAAATTCAATTTTTGAACGAACGTATATTAATTTTAGTCAATATCTAAAAAATGGTATTGTGCCAAATATCGTAAGGCGGATGGAAAACGAGAAAAGTGAAAGAAGTTCCTTTCATATAGTAGATGATGATTATGTTACCCGAACCAGTCCGCAAATGCCAAGGGTTCATTATTGTAACTGATATGAGCTGGGATGGCAAACTGAAGGTCAGCCATGTTTCTTTTTGGAACTCTGCAAACGCTATTAGAAGTTATAAGATAAAATAGTCTTTGTAGATTGTAGGATTTCATTGGTCAATTACATCAATGAACAAAAATGACCAATCAGAGCATGGGAAAGCTGTATCATACTCGTGGAGATAAAAGAAATATCATATGGCTGTTTAACTCAGAAATTTACTCATTCATTAGATAATTTTTGTCTAATCTCATAAATGAATACATTTCCGCGTAAATTTAGGTGTAGATTTACACGAAGTTATTGGAACTGTATTATTCGTCAACTGGAATTCTGGTATTTAACTATAATCCCCTCTCACATGTCAGTGAGAGATCATTCTTACGCTGAAGATTTCATACACATCAGCTCAATTACAATATATCCTCATTTTTTATTTAGTTTGAAACTCACACAGAATTCCATCCTCGAATCCAGGAGCAAGGAAAAAGAACTAACTGTCTATGGTTTCGAATAAGATTCGGGTTGACCTTTGATCTATGGCTGAGCTTTAACCTTGTTGGTATAAGGTAAATTAAAGAAACAGTGAACAATTTCACGTGTCTCTTCGTTTGATCATTACATTACAGTCATACAAAATACACCCGATATATACCACAATAATGCCTATACGACAATAAAATGTGGTTTGTGGCAACGATACATTTCCTATGTAACATATATGTTCTCTCATAATAACCCATATAGTCCCAGGCTTCATTTCTTGCCAGTGAAATCGTAAAAAGCGCTGATGTATAGGCTTGTTTGAAATCTCTAACGTCAGACTGCTTCCATGGAAGACATACATGGTGCACTAAATAGCCTAATTATGACTTTCCTTGAGCGTATACATTTATTTTTCTTATTGGTTATGTTTTTTTGCATTCAGGCTGTCTTAAAGATGAAAAGAATTTCGAGGTCATGCAGAAAACGAAGACCAATTAAAACGGAGCACTTTAATTTATACGCGTAAAGTCGCCCTTGTATATAGTCTTGAGGGGCCCTTTCATAAAGATATCTAAGGTAACGTTTAACAGCCTAGGGTATTGGTCCTCATCGTATTCACGTTTTACGTACACTAAGGTCATACGGACACAAGACGCTTACATGTCACCATCATAGCGTACACAGAGATATGTTATACATTTTCTCTGGACTTTCTCTTGTTTTTTTGGTTCTGAAAAGTTGTCGAACCACTTGTGTGATGACAATGTCAAGCTGGCTCCTGCCAGTGAAATCGTAAAAAGCGCTGATGTATATGCTTGTTTGAAATCTCTAACGTCAGACTGCTTCCATGGAAGACATACATGGTGCACTAAATAACTGAATTATGACTTTCCTTGAGCGTATACATTTATTTTTCTTATTCACATTTAGAATAAAGTGAACACATGGTCGGTTTTAAAGTAAGGAAAATGATACATTTAAAATGTTAAATGTTTACAAACTAAAAATCGAGAGTTTATTGGGTAAATTGTTGAAGTAATGAATTCTAAATAGTGCGGAACGAATCTTTGGTTCAAGGAAAAAGAGAGATTGTGAAGTCATCAAATGGATGCGCTCTCACCCCAGGTATCGTATGCTCGTCGCCACTGTGACAACAATTAGGTTCATTTATCCTATCATTATATTCATTGTATATAGATTTGATTTAAATTCCATGTCGCTTTGTTGAATTGACACACAAAGATTTAATTGTGTACAAATAATATTATGATTGTTCATAGAAAAGTACTATCACTTTTCAAACAGAACAGTTATTATTGTTCACAGAAAATGATAATGATTGTTCACAGAGAACAGCTATCATTGCTCATAGAAAAATATTTTGATTGTTCACAGAAAGAGTATATGATTGTTCAAAGAGAATGGTTATAATTGTTCGCAGAAAAATATTATGATTGTTCATAGAAAAATGTTCTTATTGCTAATAGAAAAATATTATGATTGTTCAAAGAGAACGGTTATCATTGTTCACAGAAAAAAATATGATTGTTCAAAGAGAACGGTTATCATTGTTCACAGAAAAATAATATGGTTGTTCAAAGAGAACGGTTATCATTGTTCACAGAAAAATATTATGGTTGTTCTTCGCAGAAAATGATTATGATTGTACATAGAAAAAGAAAATGATTTGTCACAGAAAAATAATATAATTGTTAAAAATTGTGATTGTTCACACAATAATGCATATGATTGTTCACAGAAAAATAGTATGCTACAAATACAGTGGCTATAATACATAAGACTTACTTTGGTGGAAATATTTGGAAAGACAATTAATATTCGAAATAAGTAAATAAATTGTAAAATTTGCAATGTTACCAATTTCCTTTTTGTTTTTAATCTTTAAGACAAATGGCAAAATATGTTATATGCTACAAATCTACTTTTAATGACTGAGAGCTGGAAAAATTTTCTTCGGTCGCCGATTTTTTTCTCTCAAATGATATAAAAAGGTAAGTGACATGTCTATGTGTTTACCCTCAAGTTGTCAAATGATTTATTACTTCCTTCATTGCTTTGCAACATTACCTGTTGAGTTTGTGCAGCAGCTCGACGACGATTGCTGAAGCGGAAGTATCCCTTGAGGCGGTCTTTAGTCGAGTCTGACATTTTCCAAGAGGCAAAGAGAACGGGATTAATGCAAGTCGAGAGAAAGCCAAACCATGTAAAGGTTAGGAAGGTAATATCATAATGACCCATGTTGTCATCATTCTCGTGAACAAAGTATGTGACCAGGATAAGGATGTTGAGCGGACACCAACACATGGCAAACAGCGTTACCATGGCAATCATATAAGACTGTGTAACTTTTTCTTTAGCGATGTCCAGTTCTTCGTCGCTGTCTTGAGTAAGTCGTTCGTTACAGGACTTGGCCAGAGCTGATTCCCCACTGGTTCCCTCTGTGTCTATCCTCTGGTCACTTCCTCCAGTCGACCAGGTGGCACGGGAAGTGTATTGAGAGTCTGTCAAACTAAATGCCCGTAAGGCATCCTCCGCGGAACTAGAAGTGAAATGAACTGAAATGGCAGATTCTCTGGATTTCAATTCAGCCGAGACTTTCACGTATAAAAAGCTAATGATAGCTAAAGGCATGGCGTACAACGTTACAAACATGGCTCGGATATATTCCTCTATATGTTTCTCAAGATTCACATAACAAATACCCACACCACTAAATTGAACCCCAAGAATAAACCCTAAGTCTATGTATTTGATATATACGGCATAGGGCAAAACAACACAGACAGCTACCACCCAAACGGCAATTGCACACAGTCCTGCTGGAACACGGGATTTGAATGGGTTAACAATTAACCTATAACGGTCAATGGCGATGACAAGAAATGTCAGCATGGAGGCATGAATGGGGAAAAACTGCATCATAGGCAAAAAGAAACACATAAAGCTCCCAAAAATCCAGTTTTGGATGAGAAGATTCGCCAGTGTCATCGGTAAAACGAACACACATTTGATGAGATCAGAGAAGGCGAGGTTACCAAGGAAGAAAAAGGTCTGGTCGTGATAAAGGCGTCTCTTACCCATAACTGTCACCATGGCTATATTTCCTATAATACCCACCATACCCACCAGGGCATGCAGGAACATGAACAGTGGGTACACATATTTAAGGGAAGGGCGTACATAAGGCTGAATATAATCCACTGTAATGTTACTGGTTTCATCATTGTGTGATAGGAATTCACGAATTAGGTTAACATAGGTAGATTTCGATTCCGCCAGAGTCATCTTGATGGTATTGTACTGTCCTGAATATTAAAATAAGCCTTTAAAATCCTGTTCACGTTAGAAAGAGCTCCATGACAATGGAGCACCTTGTCCGCACAGCATGGATATTTACCTGCACTACTGATCCTGTAATCTCAGAGATTGTCTATGGCGGAGTTGTGTTGCACCAGTATTGACGCGTGAGGTCAGGTTGAATGTTGCTGATCACTCAAGGGACTGGTAGCTGGAAGGTCTTAGTCCCGTGTACTCAAGCACTGTTAAACCATTACCATTTACACAAACAGCCTCAACAGGGCACTGCTTGGCGATGCCACAGTAGCCAGTCAGCTTGTATAGAAACACAACTCAAGCCACCGATCGCCTTGGAAAAAGCTTTTATAATGTTCTCAATGAGTCGATCGCAGAGCTATTGAGGCCAACATAAGAAAATCGAATTCTCGTTCTGTAGCGGGAGAATAGAGGATAGCGTGGACTGACCCAATCAGTGCTGTGTGGTCACGTGACAAGTGGGCGATTCCCTCAGATTGGTTGAACGCTGTCAGGGTTTTGTAGTCCCAACACCACTAACAGCGCACCAGCTAAAGCAACGCTTCAATACTATCATTTTATAAGCGTTACACAATTTATCACAGGACTGTATTCCCATGGTAGTCTTCAGCAAACTTTCACAGCTAGAATATGATTTATGTGTTACAGACAATGATACTTAACCATCAAATGTGTTAGATATTTGTGGAACAATATACAGCTATCGCGCTGAAAGCACTTTAAAGTTTTACAGGCGCTGTAGCAGGGACATTAATTTACCTTGTTTTATACCTTTGTTTTCCCAATTTTTAAGCGGTTTCACGGTCCACAGTTTATAGGCCATGTTTGTCTTTAACAAACAACCAAAATCAACAATAAACTACCTTAAACCTACTGAGGTCTCTGCGGCGCCATTTCAACTTGAAAACCAATGACTAGAGAGAAGAACGAGGGAAGACACAAAACAACACTGTGACAATTTTCTCAAGCTCTGCAATCATGGTGTTAAGTCCTTTTCTATTTCCAGGTGATAGCGTAATCGAAGTTTTTCAAATATATATAATCTCAATTATCGATTTTGTTCAGAGTTTATGTGACTATATACTGTACGGTATCATGAATTTAAACTGTTATTTATACCGTAAATTATTTAGGGACATCAATTGTGACAATTGGGTGATTTTAGGTCGATCGATATTCTCTAGTAATTATAGGAACAATTGTTTGCTCTAGCAGATAGGAAGCAACACTATAAAACCATCTCTATCATTTGTATTGATCATTAATCAACGGGCGTAACCACGTTTGCTCTAATGCGTTTAGAGGCTAGAACCACTTAGGTGGCTTTTATCTCTGTTATTATGTGTCCAGGATACGATTCTAGCAAAAATCTATTTGTCTCAATTCACTAGGAGTGGGCTGTCACGATTCAGGATGGAACAGTATTATTACCAAATTAATCCGTCTTCTCCTTGCTTCGCCCCGTGAGGGAGCGGGTGGGCCATGGCCCTGCAGAATACTCCCTTGGCTTCCTCAGTCGATCGTAAGAGGCGAG